>KN833155.1:21061-32799 GCA_000827315.1 Piloderma croceum F 1598
TTACCTCATGTGACCTTTTAAGGGTGAAACACACTTATTTAAAGCAACACGCATCTTGTCATTCAACGGATGCCGTTTTGAGCAGCACATTGCCCAAACCGCGTATTGAAGCTTCATAATGCAGAGATGTATCACAGTTAATAGATCCATAATCTAGAAACGGTAAATCAAGGCAATTTCTGACTGCCGTTCGGTAATATTACGGCCGGGTAGCAGGGAAATCATAGAAAATATACTGGTACCAGGTCAGAACGGACGAAAAATTCTGTCGCATCACTGTCAGCCATTCATCCCCTCGTGCTGAAAAGATGTCTACCGACACACTGTTTATCAAGTCCAAGTGGGTCTCACTTGGCAAAAAATGGGGAGACATCCCTCCCGTTGTCAAATGCGCTGGAAAGAAAGAGTTTCTCATTCCCACCGATATTGGTGCAAAGATTTTACCACCTCCTGGTCTGGCTATCCAGAAGATGCTTGCTTTCGCTCTTCCAATCCAAGGCACCACCGTGAACAGCATTGATCCTATGAATTTATTTTCTCGCGATGCTCCAGAGCTGATCACTGAGGCTTCCCTTACACGTCTCCGATGACTTCCTATGCCAACACCCCTCGTGGTTGGACAACTTGTTGAGTTTCAAGGTCAAGCCTGGCTTGATGGCTTTCAATCCGTCAGGTATACACACCTCTGCGACGCAGTAACAAGCCACTATCCATTCTGGCTAGTGTCTTTCTGGGCTGCCGCACTTGATCTCCGCAAAAGTGTTTACAAACCGTGGATCGCTGCCAGAGAATGGGTAAATGTGGAAGCCCGGAAAAAATGGTGTCCAGAGCGACATCAGCTTGCTGAAGACACAAGGGCATTTATGGCTGTTCTCCCATGGGACAATGAAGCCGTTCGAACCATGTGGCGGTACCTTGGACCTCACATGACTACGTCATCCCAGCAGAATGATATGCTGGACACCCTTAGTGATCGCATCGCTGCACAGCCAGAATTAGCCGACAGGATGCGTGTTAATGGGCTGGCCCTTTCAGCAAAAATTATGGAGGCTGCCGTAGTACGAGATGGGGTGACTTACCAGACAGCACAGTCCTTCAGATGGATTCGGAATCTTGGCAATGAGATTGCGCAGAGCAAGCAGTGCATTCTGACCCAACACCATCTTGGGAAGGACCGACTTCATTGGGTGTCCCTTGTTGTAGATGGCGAGCATGACACTGTTCGTTATGGAGACTTGTTCGGCGACAATATGCCATCTAATCTTTGGGATGCGTGTCAGTGGTGGCTGATGCAGCACAAAAAATCCCCGTTCACCCTCGAAACACTTCCCATAGGGGTTCAAGAACTGAATGACACTTCGTCATGCGGCTTCCTTTCTCACAACAGCCTTGAACATTTCGCATTTCCTGAAAGTGATCCTCTTCTTGCATATTCTGGAATTCAAGCGGCGAGAATGTCACGTTTCATTCTTGCTAGCCAACAGATTCTTGCTCAGGTGCGTACCAGCAATTGGCATGGTGGCTTGTCCTGATTCCAGACTTAGATTGCAGACAATCCCGCACAAACGTCTGCAGGAGTATTTACCGAGGTCAACATCGCAGACATTGAGAGTAACGAAATCGTACCTTTGAAAATACCCGTTGATCTTGCACACGGAGTTGACTTTGCGTTCCGGGCACCCAATCCCGCAATCCAAGGAGTTGACATTTCAATTGCCGTATCTGGTGCAACTGCCCACAACGAAGAAAGAAACATGAAGCGGCCAAAAGGCCACCCCGATGGGCCTACACCTGCCAATAGCCCACAGAAGAAGCGTGTTCGAGCGACGGTGCAAGATATTCCCGATTTGCCATCCCCACGGCTCTTGTTTCCATCCGCCGCTACAAAATCACCATCACCAGAGAATGACGTGTTCAGTACAAAAGCGCTGAATGGTCCAAGAGAGTCAGGATCTACAGCTGGGACACTCTTCAGTTTCTGGCAGCGAGAATCTGTTGAAGAGAAGACAGAGCGTGATTACCGAGACTTAGAGGAGCTTCGGAAGACAAGGGAGCAGCGTAAACTTGCTGAGGATCGGATGGTGGCAATGCAAAAAGACCGACGAAGGGCTCTTGATCGAGAACGGCAGCAAGTGCACCGAGACAAGGTTAGGGATCTCAAGGTGGCTAACGGTTGGAAGCCTGGTCAGAAACGAGTAAGTGACTGTCATTGCTGTTCTCACATAACTAACTTGCTATTCAGAAACATATAGAACAGTTTGACGAGACATCAACTTCTGGAACGGGTGTTGTTGCAGAGCTCTCACGCCCTCGCCGTCAATATAAGGAAGACCGTCAGGCAAAACGCAAACCGCAGGGCCGTAAACGGGAGAAACACCAACACGGGGCGAAACGAGTGAACTGGCAAACTCCTTTTCTCTGGTCTCAAATTGAGAATGCTGCTGCTCGCGCAGGCAAGCCATGGAAACCACGCGAAATCTTGCGAGAGGTGCAGAAGATGGATCCTATCCGTTTTTCATGGCTCACTGAGCAGGTTATCGGTCGTTGGATTGACCAGAGCACGAAGAGCCAGGGTATTTCGAAGTGGAGTGATTTGGTGATGGCGAGAGTTAAAGTGGGGAATTCACCGCACAGTGCATCGACTCAAAAGGGGGTACTGGTGCGTGGTGCTTTTCATCTTACTGTGTTATCAGCGTGCTGACAATTGTTGTCCGGTAGGAATCATATCCTGATATCTGTGAGAAGATCAATCAGCGCCTGGAGGCGTTACGTGAGAGTGGGGTACCTCTGGGTCTTCTGACTATTCGTGGGATCATGGTTGCATTCATCGAGCATGATGCACCCCATATCTTTGACCACATCGCAGCTGACAGAAGTCAATTCAAATGCTCTGAATCATACGTGCGAAAATATCTACGCACACTAGGATGGAGTGAGCGATGTTCCACGAGGGCTGCACAAAAGCTACCTCCCAACTATCAGCAGATTCTGTCCGACTCGTTCCTGCGCCAAGCTTTCATCATCCGTGATCATGGCATACCTGCGGCGCTCCATGTCAACACAGATCAGACTCAGACACACTATCAGATGGGTGGAAAGCGAACATGGAATAAGAAAGGTGAAAAACAGATTGCGACCTTGGGGATGGATGAAAAACGAGCATTTACACTGGTTCCATCCATCTCAGCAAGCGGTGAGCTGCTCCCGATGCAAACAATCTTTCATGGCCAGACCAACGCCTCATGCCCTAGCACAGGAGCCCGTCGTTATACTGAGGCAGAGGGGTTGGGGTTCAAGTTTGAGCCCTCGCATTCACACACTTATTGGTCTACCCAAGCGACGATGAAGTCACTCGTGAACAAGATCATTGCACCATACTTTGACACCAAGAAGAAGGAGCTTACGTTGCCGACTTCACAATGCACCCTGTGGATGATTGACTGCTGGTCAGTTCACAAATCAGAGGAATTTTGCAGTTGGATGAAGGACGCACACTCAAACATCATCATCTCATTTGTGCCCGGAAATCTCACTGGGCTTGCGCAACCTCTCGACGTCGGAATCCAGCGCGTGCTTAAACAAAGCATGAAGCGATCTGCTCATAAAGATATTGTCAATGAGACGATGGCTCACCTTGATTTGGGAAAGCCACTTGGCGCATTCAAGCTGGACACGACACTCGGGACTCTTCGTGATCGGTGCGTCTCGTGGATCCTTGGCGCATATCACGATATCAATACAAAGGAGCTGATTCTAAAGGTAAACCCACTTACAAGTCTTTGCGCAATTTGACCTAATGCATCATCTTCACTAGGCTTTTGAAATGTGTCGGGCGGGCGACTTCAACCTTTCGCACACTAGTTTGACCTCCGCACCTGCACTCACCACCCTGCGTGAACTGCCCGTCACCAACCCTACCCTCCACCAAGAAATATCCGCTGGCAAGACGAACACCGAAGATGATTTGGACAACGAACCAACCTTCTCGATCAAGGCCCCAGACGATTCCTGTGATATCCCGATCAACATTGTCAGATCCGCAGTCATGTCTGATGGTGTTGTATCTGCTGAAGGGTTTGCAATTGACGATGAGGGCGGCATTGTTAGAACTGGAGTTGCAGAGGAAACAGAGGGGGACGAGGGTGAAAATGCCAGCCCAGTTGAATTAGGGCGTGGACGTCGCACGAGGATCGGGACCAAGAAGTATGGGGCCGAGTGGGAAGAACATTGATCGCTAGTGTAATACGCCGTGGCAGTAGTAGATGTAGATGTCGTAGTTGTGTGTTTGAAGGTCGAGGCAGTGCCCGGAGCGCTAAATTTTGGATAAATACGATTATCTTGGGATCAGTTTATGGTTAAGTTCACGGCTGCCTGTTACCCGTGACGAAACGCTTCGGATGCTCAATTCAGGGTCTTGAGTGACGCGTGACTGAACCTATATATTTCAGACTTCGAGTCAACCCCTTGACTCGGAAAATCATACAAATAGTTTTACCCACTGTAAAACTTTGGCCTAACCGATGTGAAAGTTGTTTGTATCGTGATGATCGATCTAGATCGGGGGTCTTACTGCCCAGCACGGCTCGTCTCAATACGAGTGCTGATATACTGCTTTGTGCGGCGGCGGGCTGCGCCTGCAATGAGTTCGATAGCTCCATGGTGAATTCGAGTTGATTCAAGAGCGTCGTGAAACATCGGAAAAGCTTGTTGATAACCGATGGCGGCTTTGGTGAGTGCAGACGTCGATCGTCGTCCTCAGGTAAGTGAGACATTCTTCTGCTTCACCATCTGCTGCTCATCCATCTCTTCGACCCTCTCCAACTCTGGCTGAACGATGGTCCGAATACTCAAATCATCGTTGATCTCAGCAGACGCGCCGCCGAACTCTTCTTCCCCTTCTTCCTGGTGATTCCGCCCATCCACATTATCACCAGAGCTCTTCACGGTTGTTATCTTCTCAACAAGCTCCCTGACGACACCGATCTCACGCTTGATAGCATCGTGCTCGTCAACAACTCCATCGAGCGCACGCACTTTGTTGACGCAGCTCACAAGGGAGGATTGGATATCATGTAGCTGAGTTTGGAGCCGTGTGAGAGAGGGTGCCGGGGGTGATGTAGGCTGGTTTGAATATCTTGGGCAGTGGGGGGTCGAACGGGTGATAATGTGATGGGTAAGGTGGATGAAGTGCAGGGGTGAATGGTTGGTGGGCATGTTGGGCGTGCAGTTGCTGGGCGTGCTGGTGTGGGAGTTGGAGTTGGTGCTGTTGATGTTCGGCGTGGGCGGCTACACGGGTTTCTTGTCCAGAGAAGACAAACGACATGGACAACAATTTTGCCTGGATTATGGTCGTTTACGACATTGATGCCAGATTCTTTGGTTGGTTAAGAAAGATTTGAAGAGATAAGGAAAGGAACGTACAACAATATTGAGTTCGTCTTGAACCCTTCTGGGCTGAGTGGTTCGCCCTTAATGAACGTTGCATGAATGCGACATTTGAGCTTTGACATCTTTGATAAGGATCTACTAAAAGTGTATAGTAACGAGCTAAATTACTTTCCTCGAAAATTTCAGCACGTTCTCTGCTGGCACGGTCTGCGATTTGCTTGTCGTCCGATCTCAAACCATTGGTTGTTGGTCAAGTCAATAAGTTTAACGAACAATTATCTGTTGAGTGTTAAAGATAGAGGAGCTGGGAATGTGAGCATAGAGTGGTTGTTGGTAGGTAAGGACAATGTTAATGTGGCAAGTAGCAGTAACGAAGTGCAGCAAAATGAACCCAAAGAAACAAGCAGGAGCATTCTGGTGTCAGTTGGACTCGTCTATGGATGACGTAGGGATGATGACTAATTCGGCAATGGCAGGGAAGGAGTAAGGCTCACCTGGAGGCGGTACCATGTTTGAACAGGAGCTTGACTACGAGATGATCCCCTCCAGATCCTGATGATATGGAGGACCAAGTCGATTTAGAAAGGAACATATTTGAACAATTTGGTTTGATGAGACCAACATCGCCGTTTGCATTTGAGGACCCAGGATGAAGAGCCGTGGTCAAACTGTGATTAACCAAGGATTAGAAGAGACGTTACATATTCGGTGGCTCGGAGTTGCAACGTTGAGCCGTAGCGATGATGCACGTGATGACCAGTTTTGGTTCAAACGGTCTTGACTCGGCTTCGCCTATCATATATCATCGTCCAATCTCTTTAGCATGGCACAGCCGGCTGTATACCGTTCTGCTGTACCCAGTATCGCTACCCTTCATCCAAACCTCCCACAGAGCCTCATTCAAAGTCTCCATCTTGATCAGGAAATTGCGCAGGGAGATATCCAGCAAAACCAACTGGCGGAAGAGTCGGAACATGTTGCTGCTGCTCTTTCCTCAATCCACGCCAATGGTGAGTCACATCTTCTCGCATATTTAACTGTGTTCACCAGCTTATATATAGGCTACAAACCCGCTGTCACTCATGATGTCAAAGCAACGGCGATTAACCGCGCTGTCACCCTTCGCAATACACGTTTGCACATTTGCTTCTACATGTGGAGACAAGTTTTAATTAACTAACACGAGTAGATGCTCAAACCCAATTTCATTGTGACGACCTTACTGAGATACGGAATATTCTTCTTGATCTCCAGAGACGAGCGATTCAGCAAGAGGCGATCATGACTAATGCCCGAATTATCAAACGCAATCAGCACCTACGATCCACAACACCTGATGCCGCTTTAACTGCCCCGGTGAAAGAGGTATGCTCTTGTGTCCTCTTTGTTTAACTGTTGTCACATTCCGTTGCAGATAACGGGATCGGGACTTAATCTCGTAACTGTTATCAACGGTGTAGCTCCGGCTGCTGCAATCGCCAATGTCAACCCAGCCCACAATCCTATCGCCGTTGGTACAGCGCATCCCAATTTTGATCCTACATCCATGACGAGCAATGATGTGTACAAGTTGATTGTATGGTATAATCAAGATTATGGCATCTTCCCTGCAGATTCGCTGGGTGCACGTCGTGATAAAGTCATGCATTGGTTAACTACTCCCATATTTTGACACATATGTTGTCCCACAGCCGTCGTCACTACAATAAATAATATTTCTCTAGTTCAGGTCCAAATATGTTGGCCCGTGTGAGCCTCATGTCTACCCCAACGATGCACCTAAACTCTACCTTACACTCCCTCTCTCCCACCGTTTCACCTGCAAGCTCAAAATCAATAAGCGTCGGAACACCAATTGGCCTTGGTGACATTTATTGTGCCCGCTTGTACAGATCTACAGACAAAGCTACACTATTCACTTGCTAGCTACCTCAATAAAATGCACACCTTGGAATAAATATTTATGGAGCATGATTTCATGGACATGAGGCCGCCCTTTGACAACAGCTCGTCAAGAAGACTTCTGGGCAAGGTGAACACAACCGGGACCATAAGCGGGAGCAGGAGTGACAACAAGCAGACCCAGACGGTACTGGGATGCTGCGGGGAATAGAACTGAATAGACCGACGCACACAATTAATGAGTGAGCTAATGACAAAACTCCGCTTCCTGGGAAGCCGCTTCTAAATTGCTGTGATCTCAACGCTTCCTAATGGTACTCAGCCGGGAACTGCAGGTCAGGTCCAGATGGGAATGCTGTTAGGGGGGTGTACAAAGTGGTATTGGTACACTGTAACGACTTGGGAAAGTCCTCTGAACAACATTCAGCGAGATCTTACTTCCGCAACTTGTCCTTCTTGGCCTGCTCGACTTTAATGCCTTCTATGAACAACTTAGCAAGGGGCAGGAGCTTCGGGGCATGTTCGCTTGACGCCACAATATATCCGGACGCAAACAATGTGAAGAGGAGATCGCCCTCCCGAGGACGAGGAAAGTAAGCTTCATTTTCGAAGAAGGCGTCGACAAGTTTGGGAATGCAGTGATGATCAAGAGTGACGGTAGAGCACTGGTTGAAGTCAAGAACCCACACTTTCGGGTTACGTATAAGACCACGATCATAATCCCCGCCAAGGACTATCTCGACGTCTTTGGCGTCACTGGAAGCTCCCATATGAAGCGCAGCCAGGAGACATCCCATCTGTTGAGCGATCTTCACTGTATCCATCCCCAGCTTTTCGGCAGAATCACGCATAAGAGGATAGTTGTATGTGCTGAAGAATCGCTGAGGAGTGGTGCACTGAGACGTATCAATAGTTCGACCAAGCAGGATTCGGGCAACATGAGCGCGGCTCTTTGCCTCAGAGTGACACCGGTCCTTCAAAAGGGGCGGGCAAAAGAGCTGGACAATCTTCACCCAATAGCGGACTGGCAGCGGGTAAACTCAACCCATCGAGAAAACACATGTGCGTGACTGATCATCCGGAGGGAAATACTCCCCAAATTCGCTCCAGAAATCTGCGTCATCAGACTCGAAGAACTGAACAGGTTTCGGGGCCGAAATGATGACCCCAAAGGACCACGAATCGGAATACCTGCTCACGGGGGCTGAAAACAAATGAGTATAATGATTCCTTAGTCGTGCCAACGTCAACTTACTCCACGACTCAGTCACTCACATCCGTTTAGTGAATGTTGGATATGGAAGCTCGTAGACCGTAACGAACACCATGGGATCCTCTGGCGTAGATCTAGGCCGATCGCTGGTGGGTTTCGACACATGCCCTCCATCAATGGGCGATTTCCTGGAAATATTAGTAAACAGCTGTGATTCCGTACAATGACGAAGCTCTTTGATTTTCGATATACATGATGATGGATTTGGCTGTGTGAGGTGGTGAAACATAGTCGACACTGATGCGGCTGAGATAGAAATCATCGGGGTGGGAAGGCTGCTTTGACTTGACTCTGGCACTATTTTTATATAAACTCGGTAATACACTAGGACTGCAGGGCAGTATAGTAGGCAATCTCGAGGACATGTGGTACCACTCACAGTATCGTGTTTCAGATGATTTTGGGCCTCGTTCTGCAATTAAATTCGGTTGACGCAGAGGACCGGATACATTTGCACAGGGTAAATTACAAATGAGCGCCACGGGCTCGTTCGCTGTGTATCCCAGACTAGAGTGTACCAGAATCGACATCTGATCACAGTTATATATTGAGGATTCACTCAACGTAGCAATACACAAGCGCGTTGAGACGTGAACATCAATATTTTCTATGCTCGACAAACAGCGCCTGAGAGAACTCGTTGTGTGCGGCAGTGCGACAAGTGTTGCCAAAATGCGTCTCAGATACAAATCATCGGAGTAGACAGGATTCATCGTTGGAATTGCCGCATTTTCTGTGTATACTCAGTAGTAGACTGAAGGATTCTGGTCTTTAAGGGAGCTGAGATAAGGATAGTGTTCAAGCTCACCGTAGCGTGGGCCTACGAGTCTGGCGATCTCCACAGATGATTCAGTACTGACTGCGTCCGTGAATGAAGACTCGATGGGGCCCACCACAGTGTCAGAGTCCACTACGCTCCATGCAGCGACGAAATCGGTGGTCGTCATAATGGTGGCAGTGGATATGCGACTTTCGCTCTACCAGGCCATATGTGATATTGATCGACGACCATCTGTAAGACAAAAGCTAATTAGCCTCTGCCATTAAACCACATATTCATTCTTCTGGCCTGATTGGTTACGGTATTCTGGAGATGTGCCGTGCACATCTGAAACACCAGTTAGCAACAGCAAACACAACAGATGCGAAGAGAAGACTCACACCGAACGCGGATGGCTTGCCCTTTAGCAAGTGAGTACAAAGGAACGCTTGCAAACTGCCATGCAAGAATGCTACATAGGTTCAGTCCACGTGTATGCTTAGGGACTTGGAGCACTTTGGATGGAACCCGTGTCCAAAGGAAGATAGATTCGTTGTATTATTAAGATATCAGACAGAAAGTAGGCTATAAGTTTTAATTGTAGACGGATTTATGAGTGAGCCGCGGTGCTTCCTAGCATTAGATGCATGCGGGACCTTGGTGGTTGGGTGTGGCAAGTTTATTCCAGGGTTATGACAAAGCGACTGGCACATGGTCAGATTTCGAGCGCTGACTTGACGGTCAACTAACGACTTGTTTGAAATCATGACCATGCCCATCGTAGCCAGCAAAGCACCGGCAGTGACAAAGCGGTCAGTCATTTGTTTTATTCGATTTGTACGCGGAAGATGACTTGCAACAACTTTTTGTCAAATTTACAATCACAAAACTATTTTACTGTTGTGCAGTTCAAACAATTCTCCTCCTTTGACCCCGTACCCGTCAAAGATGCACACGACCTAGCGAATCCCCCATAAATATTCAAAGTACATGCTAATTCTGTTCGCCTGTTATTTGTGACTTATTCCAATCGCATAGAACACACCCGAAATATCAATACTCATGCCGTCCTCCTCCGGCCTTTTCCTAGCGGTCCATCCATCTGCTTAACCGTGAGTTCGTGCCCATCAAAGTTGCATCACACATTCGGGAGGGAGGAAAGTAACACATATGGTGGAAAGGAAGGGTGTTCTAGTTATTCTTGGGGAGGAAGATAGGGTCAGGTCGCCGTTGTTGAAGACATGGGATCTGGAGAAGGTGGATAGGAAATTGAGTATGGGGACACCGGTTTTATTAAGATCAGTGAAGGTGCAGACGGGTAATCTGCCTCATCCTGTAAGCCTATGTTGTTGTCTTGTCGAATCATAACTCAAAGGTTACAGGTCTTGTCGATAGCAAACTAATGGTAACACGCATGACAAAGATAAAGACAGACCGAGAAAAAGACAATCTTTAGTTATTTATCGTCACTACTTCCCGCGTTTTCTCTTACCAAGCTTCAGGCCGCGTGGAGATATCATTGTCGCGAGGGAGAAAACTGTTTTATATGTGTGGAGTTGAAGACAGGGGAACATGTTATACTTACGGAGGTGCGTACTTTCGGGTTTTGTTTGTTTCACACAGGACGATAACTGATGTTGGATTTGTCTTTCTTTCAGGTCACAGGCAGCAAATCATCTGTCCATACTCCTTTAAACTACCTCGTCATCGTCTCCCCGCCTTTCATCCCAAGCGCCTCCACCTCCGCGACCATGCGTAATTTTGCGCGCATGACGGAACTTCCAGCCGGTAGCAATATCGCCAAGGTTACAGTTTTTTTTGGAGACAAATTGGTTGCGTATTCGGGGACGTTTGAAGCAGCAGTCAGGGAGGTCGTCAGTCAGTGGGAGGATTTTCGTATTGGAGAATGATGGGCAAGTATGTTTCAGTTTCTTACTTCGATATTTCGATATTCCCTGACTGAACATGATGTATAGGTTTCTTGTCCTGAGGAGAAACCAACCTCAGAGAAGCTTGATATGCTGTCTCGTAAATCGCAATACGTCCTTACGCTGAACATGGCCAGGTGTCAACGGCTGGATGAATCGAGCGTGGCGGATATACATCAACAATACGAGAACAACATCTATACAAAGGGACATTACGATGTGCAGATCGTGAAGACTATCGGTTGGGCGCAACCGAGTTATGTTATTCCAGAAAACAATATACGTACATTGATGGCTACACCCTTGTGACCAAAGCGACCTGAATGACCGAGGTATTCTCATGATCTATATCCAGCAGCACCTAAACGAATATATCCACGGCGCCACCCTCGGCTTCCTCCAAAATATATCCAAAGACGCCAAACTGCTCGAACCACTGATCCCAATCTGCCGCTCCTTCCTAGAACACCGTCACTCCTGCGTCCGC
>KN833156.1:9003-19012 GCA_000827315.1 Piloderma croceum F 1598
GGTTCATTCATTTTTGCCTTCACCTTGATCAATTTCGTCGACGACGGAGCCGACTTGCCGCACCAAAAGTTGCCCATAGCATTAGCTGCCCATGCAGGCCTTGACCCTCTTTACACTGAAGTGCTCTCCACCGCTCCTCGAGGCGAGGTTCTCAAGAGGGTCATCGGCACTATATTGCTGCTTAAATCTGACTTGTCTATCACCTCTCTCGGACATCTGCTTCAGCTCAACACCGCACACCTTCTGCAGACTTTGTTGGGTGTCCAATCCATTCTCATGATTCCTGGGAATGATGACGAACCTGTCCGGCTCTTTCATACGTCATTGAGAGATTTTCTGATGAGCAAGCCACGGTCGGGTGGCTTCTTCATCGATCCTCCGGCTCGCCACCTGGATATCTTGCTTGACTGCCTAAACTCGTGGTAATACCTCCAGACACTGACATATTATTTAGGGGCGAGGCATCAGAATACGCTTGTATTAATTGATGTCACCACTTCGATCAGTGGTTGATCCTTGGGAATGAATCACATGATGATTATCTGATGAGCTACTTAACGAATTTTGCTTCAGAGTCCTTTGACTACTGGGTTAATACTTTGCTTATAAAGAGATCATTGGGAAATATGTTAAATATGTTACATCAGATCCTGTTAAGGTTGAAAGTCAGTTTTATCTCTCTCTCTCTCTCAGACTAGGAAATGGCCTGACAATTTGCATTCCAGCAACTACCGAGTCGCTCACAAGGCCTGCTACAGACAATGGAAGATATCGAAGAGCGTGCGAAGGTATCATCTGGCTGATAAACAACAAGGCCATGCTGACTTCACTTGCTTTCATCTCATGGCAGTTGGTATGTGCACATTGTGTCACCGCAAATGTCAATGCTAACACTAGGCTGACTTTCAGGATGTAAGTGGTCTGCGCATAACAGCAGTATGCTACATTAACTATGCTTTCATTTGCTGGCTGTCAGGTGGTAAGGAATATTAAAAGTCTGACTACCTAGAGAGGACTAACCTGTGGCATTGGTTTGTTTTCAGGTTGTATGTTACATTGTCATGAAAATCAAAATATGAATACTGACCACCCAGTGGCCTTGGATAGGATGTAAGCTATGCTATATTGTAACTCATGGAAGTCTAACACTAGATGTGGCATGGTTTGGTTTCATTCCCAGTGGGTAAGCAGACATTTATGTCTATGCATGATTGCCTGCTGAGCATCTCGCGGCATTGGCCCACTCTCAGTTGGTACGTGATCTAGCTATTTAGGTGCAAGAATGACTACTGACCCTCTCACGGCCTTGTCCTGCTTGCAGCAAGTACATGATCTTGCTATTTGGATCCAAGACTGACTGCTGACCCTCTCGTGGCCTTGTCCCGCTGTCAGTTTGTACGTGATCGCGCTATTTGGATCCAAGACTGACTGTTGACCCTCTCGCGGCCTTGTCCCGCTCTCAGAAAGTACGTGATCGCGCTATTTGGATCTAAGACTGACTGCTGACCCTCTCGTGGCCTTGTCCCGCTCTCAGCCAGTACGTGATCTCGCTATTTGGATCTAAGACTGACTGCTGACCCTCTCGTGGCCTTGTCCCGCTCTCAGGATGTACGTGATCTTGCTATTTGGATCCAAGACTGACTGCTGACCCTCTCACGGCCTTGTCCCACGCTCAGTATGTACGTGATCTTGCTATTTGGATCCAAGACTGACTGCTGACCCTCTCGCGGCCTTGTCCCGCTGTCAGTATGTACGTGATCGCGCTATTTGGATCCAAGACCTACTGCTGACCCTCTCGCGGCCTTGTCCCGCTCTCAGCCTGTACGTGATCGCGCTATTTGGATCCAAGACCGACTGCTGACCCTCTCACGGCCTTGTCCCGCTCTCAGAATGTACGTGATCTCACTATTTGGATCCAAGACCGACTGCTGACCCTCTCGCGGCCTTGTCCCGCTCTCAGAATGTACGTGATCTCACTATTTGGATCCAAGACCGACTGCTGACCCTCTTATGGCCTTGTCCCGCTCTCAGCCGGTACGTGACCTCACCATTTGGATCCAAGACCGACTGCTGACCCTCTCGTGGCCTTGTCCCGCTCTCAGTTGGTACGTGATCTTGCTATTTGGATCCAAGACCGACTGCTGACCCTCTCGCGGCCTTGTCCCGCTCTCAGTTGGTATGTGATCTCGCTATTTGGATCCAAGACCGACTGCTGACCCTCTCACGGCCTTGTCCCCCTCTCAGCCGGTATGTGATCTTGCTATTTGGATCCAAGACCGACTGCTGACCCTCTCGTGGCCTTGTCCCGCTCTCAGGATGTACGTGATCTCACTATTTGGATCCAAGACCGACTGCTGACCCTCTCGCGGCCTTGTCCCACTCTCAGTGGGTACGTGATCTTGCTATTTGGATCCAAGACCGACTGCTGACCCTCTCGCGGCCTTGTCCCGCTCTCAGAAAGTACGTGATCTCGCTATTTGGATCCAAGACTGACTGCTGACCCTCTCGCGGCCTTGTCCCGCTCTCAGAAAGTACGTGATTGCACTATTTGGATCCAAGACCGACTGCTGACCCTCTCATGGCCTTGTCCCACTCTCAGTATGTACGTGATCTCGCTATTTGGATCCAAGACCGACTGCTGACCCTCTCGCGGCCTTGTCCTGCTCTCAGTATGTACGTGATCTTGCTATTTGGATCCAAGACCGACTGCTGACCCTCTCATGGCCTTGTCCTGCTCTCAGTTGGTACGTGATCTTGCTATTTGGATCCAAGACCGACTGCTGACCCTCTCGTGGCCTTGTCCCGCTCTCAGGATGTACGTGATCTTGCTATTTGGATCCAAGACCGACTGCTGACCCTCTCATGGCCTTGTCCCGCTCTCAGGATGTATGTGATCTTGCTATTTGGATCCAAGACCTACTGCTGACCCTCTTGCGGCCTTGTCCCACTCTCAGCGGGTACATGATCTTGCTATTTGGATCCCAGACTTACTGCTGACCCTCTCCTGGCCTTGTCCCACTCTCAGCAGGTACGTGATCTCGCTATTTGGATCCAAGACCGACTGCTGACCGTCTTGTGGCCTTGTCCCGCTCTCAGCCAGTACGTGATCTCGCTATTTGGATCCAAGACTGACTGCTGACCCTCTTGCGGCCTTGTCCTGCTCTCAGAAAGTACGTGATCTCGCTATTTGGATCCAAGACTGACTGCTGACCCTCTTGCGGCCTTGTCCTGCTCTCAGGATGTATGTGATCTCGCTATTTGGATCCGGGACTGACTGCTGACCCTCTCGTGGCCTTGTCCTGCTCTCAGGATGTACGTGATCTTGCTATTTGGATCCAACACTGCCTCCTGAATCTCTCATGGCCTTGTCCGTTCTTAGGATGTATTTTCTCTTGTTCCTTTCATGCCTGACTGCTTACTCATGTTCTCAATGTTTTACTTCACCTCCAGGAAGTACGTGGTCATGTTATTTTTATTCCTGACTGTCTTCCAGCTGATGCTCTCTGACCAGATTGTAGGTTTGATTTCGGTTCCACCTTTTCTTTCTTCTGTGTTCACATATTTTCAATCCTCAGCAGGTATTCTTTTGCATCAGCAATCTACACTTTCACACACTTATGATTTATTGAACTTCTTTCAGGAAGTACGTGAATATAGCATATGACTGCAGATTGACCCACTGACTTTTTTGTTCACTCATAGTGGGTATGTTTTTTCTTTCATAGTTCCCAAAGTCCCAGACGACCACATTTTACCTTTTGTACACAGAGAGTATGTCTCTGCTTTTGTCTGTTCCTCCTCAACTGATTGTCCATCTACAGGAGTGGCGACATCAACACAGGTTGGAACACCTATCTTGATAAGCCATGTTTTCATTCTGCCCTCTGGTATTTGTATTTTTGCATTTTCATATGTTGTTTAACTCATTGTATTACTTCTTTTTATATATATAAAAAAAACTTCTATTGGGGTGTAGCCCTATGGTGGAAGATAAACTACATGTAGGTATGATCTGTGTGTCTTAGTAAATGTTGGTCTGGATCAATGACCACAATCTGTAGGGGCAGTTGTGGAAGGGTGTATGTTGTATGGTGAACAGGTGGTGGTGACAGGAGTTAGTGAGTGAATATGTGCGGGTATGTGTGTAAGGATGTATGTATAATGTGAAATGTAGCATGTATTCAAAGTGATGGTGATAGTGTAATGTAAAGGAGTGGAGAAATGACTAAGAGATAGGAAGAAGGATGTGAGATCGGAGAAGTGAAAGATAATGACTGAAGAGTAAGATGAGAGCGAAATGGGACATCTTGCTAATGTAGTGTGAGGTTGGATTGGATTAAGCTGCTGTGGATAGTGGTGAAAATTGAGACTGGGCAGGGTTTGGTTGAGATGAGTGATACTCCTCAGCTTGTTGCTGCTGCAATGGTGTGCAATACTGTTGAGATGGGCCAGGTTGTGTTTTGTTTTCCATTCCCACATCGTCAAGGAATGTCTGCTTTTTGTCTTTTTGTTGGTCTAGGGGGACGGTGTTAGTGCTGGTGGCTGTCTTGTTGCAGTTATTGGGTGGTCGCTGGGGTTGTTTGGATGTGTACTGCTTCTGCCTCTTATTCAATATTTGAGTCCATCTGTTGTCCTCCTTGATGTCCAGCAGCTGTAGCTGGTCATTTTTTGATGGATCTAAGAGTTCCCATGTGTTGGGATTGTTGGTGGGGAAGTATTTATATAGGTTCTTGGGCATCTTTGTGTTGAGTTGGTTGCATTGTTCGAGGAATGCGGGGCAGAGGCAGTCATGGGCGGCATTGCCATGTGTTTTGCAGGGTCTTCATCTTTGAGATGGCAGTCCTTGGAGGGATGGGCACCTCCACATATTTCACAGATGTCTGTGATTTCTTTGCAGTTGGATGCTATGTGTAGAGAATTGATAGTGTGGCATTTGAAGCAGTGGTGGGGCTCTGTTATGAGTTTCTGAGTGATGCATCATTTTCTGCATATGTAGAGGTTATTGTGGATGGCTTTGTTGGCGTCTTCAGCAGTGTGGAAGGTAGTGATCATGTATGCAGTACATTGGCCTTCAAAGTGACATTTGATGTTGGTGGAGGATTTGACAGATGGTCGATAGCCAATCAGAACATTCTCAATAACACATGAAAACTCCCTGTCCTTAATTTCTGACATAGCTCTGAAGCCTTGCATGAATTCCATGCATACCCCATCTTTCCTAATCTATTCTACTGATTTGGGTGAGTCCATGTCGAATAATATGTCCCCTTTGGTGAGGGTTTTAGTGCTCATGAATTGGATCCCCTCAGGGATGTTGTCTCAGTGTTTTTTCAAAGTATCAAGTGCAAAATTGGCTTTGGTGATGATGGTCTGGGTGTAAGGAACACTACCTAAACTGGTATACTCTAGGGAGGAATCAAGATGTATGGGCGATCCTCAGTGAAGAGGACTGTGGTATCCCGTTGTCCGGCCACACCCATGGTTGAGTATCCAGCCAGGGCAACCTCAGTTACTGTCAGTGACTAATCCAATGATGGCTTAGGTCGCGACTATCACTACAAAAAGATGCTAAGACTTATAATGCATGGTGAGCAGGGAGGGGTTGGACTAGGTAGGATTGACCAGCTCGAAGCTGGGGAACACAGTATGTACATGGTTCTACTTATACTATTCTACAGGAGCATGTGTCACTATTCAATTGGTTGATAAGAGTCATGCTGTAGAACCTATTAATAGAAGCACAGTAGTGTTCAGTCATCTGCAGCGTCATGAGTCACAGGTAGTGACTAAAGATGCGTTCCCGTTGGTCTCGCTTACTAAGTCCATTTTAGTAAAAGGAAAATAGTTAATCCAATGAAAAATCAATTATGGTCACATGTCTGGGCTGTTCGTAACAGTTACCAAGGATAGTGTAAGAACTTAAGCTAATGATTGTTCAAGGTATCTACATGATAGTACTCTACTTATATACCTAATCTACTAGATCTGAGATCTGGGTACAAGTATAGTAATAGTTACCTATCTACCAATCATGATCGAGCCACATGTATCCATGGTTATGCTATGGTTCTATCTATGATAAGGGCATGTGCATTGCATCATGCTGTTGGGTTATCGTGTTGTCCTGTGACGAGGGTGTAACACCATTGGCTGGCAATACTCTTGGTGCGCAGCACCAGAGTCATCAGGTCAATAGGAAGGCTGCAGATGCACAGTATCCCTGATGTCCATCAGTGATAGTGGATAAGGGTTTATCCAGCTGCTGGAGCTATTCCTATAGGCTGATAGCAAATGATAAGGAGAAGTGCACAGCACTTCTATGACGATAGCAGGGAATGATGTCATCCTTTGATGAGCCATCACCCTAGGTTCTCTTGATGGATGGGGAAGTCTCTTTGATCAGGGTGTTACTGGTCACATGGTAGCATGCTCTTGGTCTTTGATCAGGCTCATCATGTGATTCAACTGCATACTTGGTGGGGCTGAATCGTATTTGTAACACTGGGGATTGTGGGTTTCAAAGCCTTGGGATGCCATCTCTTAAGCCTTGGTGAACAGGACTTGTCTTAGTTTCTCATTGTTTCAGGCCATGATTTTGGTGTGAGTCATGGAGGGACGTGCTCACACTGCATATGTGTTTGGGTTGAACATTTCTGGGGTGGGGAGGGGCTGTGGGGGAAGGTTGGTGGCTGTGTAGATGGTAGCTTTGATGTGGTTTTGCAGGGTTGTGTGCATGCTTTCCATGATAGACACAACTACTCTTGACTGTTCTTGTGCTTCAATCACTGCTGCATGCAGGCCATCGATGCGCATGGAGATATCTGTGATTTTATTATCAATTGGATTGTGATCATCTCTGATTTTGTCAACTTGTATTTGGACAGCTGCACTAATTTCCATAAATTGTGTGAGAGGCTCTGCAAGGGTGTCCATAAGCGCCATAGCCAATCGATCATCATGTATATCAAGGTCCAACTTGCTGAGTAGGATGGATACAGATTTTACTAAGCTGGCTCCTTCTGCAGGGAGGATGGGAGAGAGTTGTACTAGGGTGGATGCTAGGGAGGTGTTCAAGTATTCCTGATTGGGAACTGAATACTGCTGAGAAATAAGCCTGTCCATTGCATCCTGCACTGTGATGATGTTGTTGACAACTTCTAGTCTGGCTTTCTCTTTTTTGAGTGGGGATCATTGTTTTGGCTGATTGTTGCAGAGGGTATCTTTAACTATAGCTCTGAGGAAGCTGATTTTGGTTTTGTGATGTGTCATGTGGTTGAGTGCCAGGCCCCGGTTTTTTAGATGTGAGGGGTGTCTGTGACATGCACTTCACACTGGGAGCACTAGGAGGTAAAACTAATCTAATCTGGTTGTTCACAAGTCAAGAACTAAAGGCAGAACTGCTATTTTTGTCGTTTTTGCAGGTTTTGTAGTGGTGGTTGCCTGTATTACTTCTTTCACTTCCTTAGCTACATATTGTTGGCTGTCTTCTTGATTGGTGTGTACATTATTATGTATCATGTCATAATGCCTCACAAGACATTTGAAGGTATGGGGATTATTTTACATACAAAGTAGGCTTGTGGAGTTGGTACACTAGGCCCTTGCATGGGGTCAGATATTTGGAAGGGCCCCATATATTTGTACTATGCAGAAGATTCAGAGTTGTCATGAGAGAATTGTAATACCTTCAGCCCATTCAGTGGAACTTCCCATACCACATGGGCCACCCAACTTGACAATGGCCCAATCCATATGGGCCAGCAGACCTCGGCTGTAAGGGTAGCTTTACTATGTTTGTATATATTTGTATTGTGGCTATAGCCACATGATATAAACCCTGTGTTTATATCTATTTACTCTAGAACCTTATTTACATACACTGTACACAGAACAACCATAGACATGGTCCGGTTCTGTACCATGTGATTAAGGTTAAGCCCTAAGTACCATCTTACACATTTTTGAACCTCACAAAAGCTACTAACATATCAACCCTGAGTTGACATGGCCAAACCCAAAAGAAAACCAGATGGAAGAACCTCACAGGTTCTCCAAAGGGATAGTCGGGAAACCCATCAGGTTCCTGACAACCCCCCTCAATTACCAATACGAGATAGCATTGGAAACGAGGAACCGACCTTACCTGATTTGCATTGCAGTAGCCATATACAGGCCACCACTAGCGACACACTAGGTAATGGTGATAGCTCGGAGCAAGTCCGAGCCAAATTTCAAATTACTAGTGAAGATTGCAAAGGCAATCCTCAATCTAACCGTGAAGAGGACACTGGGTCCATTCGCAAGAGTTCTGATCTAACCCCAGTTGAGGGGTTAGATGAACGTAGAACCACTCTGTTAATTGAGGAACATAGTGTTCCGGATACGGACACCCTGCATGATGGCGAGGCTGAATTAATGAAAGAATTATTTGAACGGAGAGGACTCTGGATCAAGAAACTAGAGCGAGATCTGTATCTCGCAGCTGAGTGCTTGAGAGAAGTGCAAGACAAAGATCAGGCACGTACTAATTCGCATGCCCAATCAAGACAGTCAAACCAATATGGTTTGACCGAAGAAGATGAGAACATAATTCAAGCAATGCGTAAATTGCATTCGCTTACAAGAGGATCCTACGAGGTGAGTGACGAGTTCAATGCTCGTCTCGCAGCGAGCCAATGGCTCTGAAAGGATATTGAAGACTCAAACAAGGCTGAACGGAAAAGGATTCATCAGCAAGAAGATTTGAAGGTAGAAGTCGAACAACTTCGCCAGGAACAGGAAGTATACGAAACTGAATGTAAACAGTGCGGAGCTGTTGTACGTAACCGTGAACCCGACAGGCCATGCGAAGACGTGAGACCTGGTGGAGAGATGAGAAGGCGAGAACACTACCGAGAGTGGCTTGCAACTCAAGTCATCCTCGACACAATGTGCGAGGGTGACATAACAGAGCATGGATACTCCAATATTCCTACCCGCGACAAACAGGCTGGATATCCTGGATATCCACAATCTGAAAATTCAGACTGAATGGACAGGAATGCAACTCCTGGCCCAAGCCGCCCTCGAAGAGATGAAAATCACGAAAACATTTGTGATCATCACGACCGCAACAGCAACCACAATAGCTGTACTTCTAGAGGTGAGGCTAATAGAAATAATAATCGCATGGGTAACGACCCAAGCGATCCTAGTGATGATAATTCATTGTCCGACAGCACATTTAGACCTAGCTGTTCCAAATCCATGGATTCAGATACCATCACATCCTCAATAAGGAGTGAGGATAGGAGTGATCGATGTAATCGATCACATAAGCATGACAGTCGTCATGAACCTAGAGCAAATGACAGGCATTGTCACAAACGACAACGTACTGTCAGGAGAGGTCATGGAGACCCTTCTGACTCTTTGAGTTCAGAAGATGATGACTGTTCAAGACGATCATCTTGCCAAAATCGCAGGAGCCAAACGCATACTGACCCAAGGTCAGCACGCCAAGGGACGCATTCTATGAGAACGCACCATGGAACTGCAGAAAAGTCTTATCCTTAGTCTTCATCGGTTGGCAAGGGCCAAACCGTTGCTAAGCTCTTAGACGGAGTTACGGACTTAAAGAGCATGCCGAGCTCTCAGCAGACACGTGAATTATGTGGCACATTCCCTTCACACGTCGAAGATTACATTTCCTTGCGTTGTCTCAAGCTCCCGTCATTTGGCATAGACTTTAACGAATATATAAATGCAGGATACATTTTTTCTATTTTTATTTGTAAATTTCCACTCTCAGCACCCTCCAATCTGCATAATTTTCAACTAACTTGGTCACAATTTGAGACAGTACTGCAATTCTTGTGCTCACCTGGAGGACAATGTGCCAGTTGTTTTTGGCTCACAGTTCAACATGTAGTTTCTGTTGCATATCCCGGTCTCGTTCTTCCCTTGAAGCAGGAAGGCATCAACATCTGGCACACATTTCATTTAGGGAACTCAATTCAACTGTGTCTGT
>KN833158.1:0-11518 GCA_000827315.1 Piloderma croceum F 1598
TCGACCCATCTCGCCAATTTTGGGACGGCCAAAGTGTGGCCAGTGTATCTTTATTTTGCCAACTTGTCAAAATACATCCGATGCAAACCCAACTCAGCAGCATCGCATCACATAGCGTACATACCTTCGGTGAGTATTCAGTTTACCTGCCGCCTGCATGGGATATTCATATATCTTTTCAGCTGCCGGACAGTATACAGGATGACGTATCAACTGGGAGTCAGCAATCGACTATCATTACTCATTGCCGGCGTGAACTTATGCACAAGGTTTGGAGCCAACTACTAGATGACGATTTTGTAACTGCGTACACGCATGGCTTTGTCATCGAATGTTTGGATGGTAAATCTCGTCGATTCTACCCACGGATTTTTACCTACTCGGCTGATTATCCAGAAAAGTATGTGCTGTCGTTTGCACCCATTTGTATTACTGATCACGTCATACTATCTGCAGAGTTTTACTTGCTACAGTGCAAGACAAGGGACTCTGCCCATGTCCGCGATGCCTCATTCGTAAAGTCGATATCGACAAAGTGGGCCAAAAGCGAGACTCTCGTGACCGTATAACAAAGGCTCGCACTTACCTTGGTGACATGGTCCAAACAGCACGACGTTTCATTTACGACCTCGGGTTCAACATTGACAGTGCGGCAGTTGAACGAGTCCTCAAGCCACAGTCATTGGTACCGACATTGGTTCGTGTTTGGTTGACTTAATTGTATGATCCAAACCTGATTTTACCATACTGTGCAGAATGCATTTTCTGAGGCCCTTGAGCCACTAGGCTTTGATCACCATGAGATGCTCGCGGTAGACCTCATGCACAAATTCGAATTAGGGGTATGGAAGGCAATTTTTACTCATATTATACGGCTTCTCTATGCTGCAGGCCCTGGTGGCCACTTGGTAGCTAAGTTGAATCGAAGGTAAGACAACATCCCAAACACTAAGTCAGACAGACACTGACCAACTTATGTAGATTTCGTCTTGTTCCTACCTTTGGTCAGAGTACAATCCGCCGTTTCAGCAACAATACATCGGAAATGAAGAAGCTGGCAGCCAGGAACTTTGAGGACATTCTGCAGGTATGGTGTGTCCGAATATCGGACAAATGTACAGCCTCCATTGATGTGTCTTTGCAGTGCGCGATTCCTGTGTTTGAGGGTCTTCTGCCAGAACCGCATAACGAAATCTTGATGACATTGCTTTTCCGACTTGCTGAGTGGCATGGCCTAGCCAAACTTCGTCTGCACACCGAGCCCACCCTCTCCCATATGGAATTAGTTACCACACTCCTAGGCAAGGAGCTGCGGCGTTTTCTTGCTACTACCTGTGCCGCGTTCAAGACGACTGAATTGGAAAAAGAAGCAGCCGCCCGAGGAAGGCAGCAGAACCGTCGTCGGGCAAAACGCACAGCTGAAGCATCCAACCCAACCCAACCCGCCATGGCCAACCCAGTTGAAATCCCGGCTCCAAAGGCTCCTGCCAAGGAGAGGAAACCGAAGTCGTTGAACATCTTTATCTATAAGGTCCATGCCCTTGGGGATTACGCCCGCACTATACGTCGACTCAGCCCCACAGACTCCTATTCTACTCAAACTGTAAGTTGCTTTGATGTTAGTCTTATTCTGGACTCATCTGACAAATGATGAATATCTTGTGATCCAGGGTGAGTTGGAACACCGTCACGTCAAGCGGTTGTATGGGGGTACCAACAAGAACGGGGCCATTGTTCAAATGACACGGCATGAGTGCCGGGAGACCCGTCTTCTCCATGCGAAGCGTGCAGCTCAGCAACCCTCAACGCATCCGCACTTGGTCGATTTCACCGAGAGTGATCCACTTCCTTACACCAACGTTGAGATGCACCACCATATATCCAAGTCTAGGAGACATTATCAGGATGCTTTTGTGATGTGTCACAAATATCCAAATGACCCTGCAATGAAGGTAGGCCTCTATGCATGTTTCTGAAAACATCAGGAGAATTTATTTTACGAGCAGGATTTCATTCTGAAACTCAAAGACCACTTACTAGGGCGATTACTCAACCGAGAATATGATGGTGACGAAGAACCGTTCACGGACACAGATCACAATACCGTGCGGATCGTTGATAACAGAATATACTCAGCAAAGGTCTTGCGAGTTAATTATACAACGTACAATGTTCGTCAGGGCCAAGACTTGATGAACCCACGCACAGAGCACTGTGACATCATGGTTCATTCTCGAGAGGATCATTTACAAGGCCACCCCTACTGGTATGCACACATTTTAGGTGTTTTTCATGCACGTGTTCTGCATACCAGCCCTGCAGCAATGAATCGATCTATTCAGAACATGGAGTTTGTATTGGTGAGGTGGTTTGGAAGGGCACCGGATCACCATTCCGGGGTGACAGCTGCCCGGCTACCCAAGATCGGGTTTGTGGAAGACAACGACGAATTGGCGTTTGGCTTTTTAGATCCATCGTTGATCATTCGCGGTTGTCATCTAATCCCTGCCTTCGCTGATGGGAAGACAACCGACCTGCTGAGAACAACCGATACAATTGCACGGCCTCTTGGCGAAATTGATGATTGGGTCAACTTCTATGTTAATATGTAATTATCGTCCTATGTCTCTCTAGAATGATATCACTAACCATCCTTCCAGTTTTGTTGACAGAGACATGTTGATGAGATACATCGGAGGCGGAGTAGGTCATTGTGATCCCCGGACCGAAGAGGAATACAAAGATGAAGATGAATCACACAACTCGGATGACGAGCCAATGGGCTCCGCAGATGACATTGAACACGAAGATCGGAATTCTGCCGTGGGAGATACTGACAGCAATGACGAGAGTACAGAGGATGAGTCGGGGAATGATAATAGCGATGACCTAGGACCCGAAGATGGCGAGGATGAAGGCGAGGAAGCAGAGGAAGACCTGCACAAAGATTTTTAGACACATGTGCAATATTATACTTCTATTCAACTCCACTAAACGATATGACCCACTCAGGCTGTACAGGTGGCAAGGGATGCTAACAATTTACGTGCGTAGGTCACGGTAGGTGACAACATATTGGACATCCATACCAACCTTTTTGCCCACTCGGACACCCTCAAAATTTTATCTGGTTCTCCCAATGGTGTACCAAACTTGTACATGTTTGCCAATTTACTGGTAAATTTTACGCCGTGATTATAGTCAAAGTCCAAAATTTCTTAAGTTATATACAGTCCCTAGCATTTTTACATACTATCCGAATGACTCCAAATATTACAGGGGCATTGTCAAGACCTTGGATGTTTCTCCAGCGTCAACAATATTTGCATGACATTCCCAAACAGTCGCTGGGGCTGGAACGATCCGGCGGTTTTGCTGATGTCAGGAAGGTGCGGAACTACAAAAGCCTCTGGATTATATTCTGTCTCCGCGCGAGTCATCATGGTCTTCAAAGCCTTTTGTGGGGTTGCAGTTGCAAGCAGTATTATTGCATACTTTATTCCAGAATGCTTGTCCACGACGACAGTAGCTGTAAATGGGACAGCAAGCCATTCCATTCCGTCAACGTTATGTTCGCGATTTTTATCTTTTGCTTCATTTGTCCGCTGACAGAAAGGTCATAGATGGTATGATGTTTGAGGTAAATTTTACGTATCTTTTTGCTTTGGACATTGAGTTGAAGTGCTTACTGTCGATAGGATATTAATGTAAGCCCAACCTTCCGCGTGATACTCTAATTCTTAACCGAGTTCTTGTTCAGCATGTGAGTGTCTCCTGTGAACGTGTTCCCTTTCTCGAATTAAAATTAAGCTCCCAGAGCGGCGACGGTGGCCTGTATGCTGAACGTCAGTAAATTTCAGATGGACATATCTGCCTGTTCTAACTCCACATCTCATGGTACAGTCCTCCAAAATCGTGCATTTCAACAAGTCGATCCGGCCAGTAAGCATCAGTGTCTATTACATCTTCGATATCGCAGTTCAAATCTTCCAAAGGCACAACGGAAGCATTGGCAGCTTGGACCGCTGTCAATGGAGCCAAGATCTCAGTCATTGTGGATTCTATGCCGCTTAGTGCTGCTCTCCCCAACTCTCTTCAGCTATCTGTCCCTCAGAATGCCAATGGTCAGGTCGGATTTACCAATTCCGGGTATCAGGGTTGATGCCTTTCCCTCCTATCTGTTTTGCCGATGCTGATCATGTTTATAGGCATCAAGGTGGATCCCTCATGGACATATAAAGCATCTTTTTATTATCGTTTCCCTCAGTCCACCTCCTTCTCCGGTTCTCTAACGATGTCTCTCATAAGTTCTTCCGGGTCCGTTTTAGCATCCGCCTTAGTGAATATCTCAGGCTCCCAAACAAAATGGATGCAACTTAACACCACTTTGCAAGCAATGACCGGCCCAAGTGATAATAACAACGTTTTCTGTGTCACTCTCAATGGTGCCGACGCCGCAAATGAAACAATTAACTTTTCATTATTCAGTCTTTTCCCGCCCACATACAAGGGGAGGGAAAACGGGATGAGGTTGGATATTGCTGAGGTTGGTGTTGGATCGATTATTTATGTAAGACCCGGACGACTGAAATGATTTTACACAGACACTTGCTTCATTGAAACCGTCATTCTTCAGACTCCCAGGTGGAAATAATCTTGTGAGAAATCATTCTTAATTTTGATTCAACATTGCCTCATCGGCGCCCTGCGATTTCATAGGAAGTAACTGTATACACTGATGGTGTTTGAGCAAAGACACTGATCTTCTAATCCATCCTAGGGTCAAACAATTGACACCCGGTGGCAATGGAATGCAACCGTTGGACCATTGACAGACAGACCAGGGCGGGTGGGGGATTGGAGCTACATTAACACTGAGTATATTGTCTTCCCATAACTTCACATATCCGCTGAAATATTGTATTCAGTGGCCTGGGACTATACGAATATCTTACGTTCTGTGAAGATGTAGGTATGGAAGCAATCATGGCCGTATGGGCAGGTAAGGTCTTCGCTTGGACATTTGCGTTTACCAAGGCCAAATGGTAAATTCAAATGCAGGATATTCTTTAGCACCTTCCAGTGTAAATGAGTCCCAGCTCGGGCCTTACATCCAACAAGCTGTAGATCAGGCGAGTCATTTGCAAGAGCTGTTCATCTTACATCTTACCCAGTGTACTGAACTAATTTCTAGATCAATTTTGTCATTGGCGATTCTGCTTCAAGCGCACCCGGTACGTTGAAACGTGTAGTCTTGCTGACTGGGACTTGAGTATTTATTCAGCTACTATTCGTGCATCTATGGGACATCCTGAACCGTTCAAGTTGACCTATGTGGAAGTCGGAAACGAGGTGAGCGGATTCCATCTACCTTGCACAGTTCCATATTTAGTACGATACAGGACTTCTTTTCCACAACGTAAATATGCCATACTCTTCGTTGTTGGCGTCTAAGAAAACATTTCTCGCTAGCTACACGTACAGGTGGTCAAACTATATCGCGACGCTCTCCACTCAATTCCCGGATCTCAGTAAGTGCAACTGCAGGCCTTCTGTATCGTCGGCGATTACCTTTAAATCTTGCATCGCGCCACAGAGTTCATAGCTACTTCCCATCCATCTAATCCAGTTCTGACGCCTGCTCCGTCGTATTACGATTTACATGTCTACGACACGCCGAGTGAGTGTCTAGTCTATTTTCTTGAAGTAGCCACTACAGATCAGGAACGCTAGGCTGGTTTGCCGGCAATTCATTCTATTACGACAACTTCAAGGTAAGTGGGCAGTACACACACTGTGTGAAGTGATATTGACATGGGTTCTCTTCAGCGCAATGGTATCTTTTATTTCGAAGTGAGTGAGTTGAGCGCAGATTTGGCCGACATTAACGGAATATTCCGAATCATATCGAATCTGTCCAAGGCGAATATGCAGCAATATCGACAAACGCAAATAACTTATTTGGTACGCCCGCGCAAGGCAGACTCACCTATCCTACTATGCAAGGTACTTCCCAAATTTCTTCGTTGGGTGTTTACTGTGTCTGACAGTTGTTTCAATACTTCAAGGTTCTGCTGCAGAAGCAGCATTCATGACCGGCTTGGAGAGGAACAGCGATATCGTATTCGCGGCTAGTTATGCACCATTGTTGAATGTGTGTTTGTCCGTATTCCAGGATTAACGAAGCATTGAATTTTTCTTGGAATATTCCATTTGTAGCATGTGGCCGACAGCCAGTGGGTACGCCATATTAGTGCAACCAAGCGGATGTAGTTTGGTCATGCTGACCCTTTCATAGACGCCTAATCTAGTCAGCTTCGAGTAAGCGGATATATATCCCGAATTGTTCACCACTGACTTCACATCCCAGCGCTGGGTCCGTCGTCCAATCGACGAGCTTCTATGTGCAGCAGGTCAATTCTTGCATCCCCGATGGTATTACTAAGTATTGACTGCGATCATGCGTCAGTTGTTCAGCGTGAACAGAGGGGACGAGTATCTCCCCAGCACACTGCCTATTGCCAACGGAACATTGTTCTGGAGTGTCACCAGGAGGACTACTACCAATGAGCTGCTGATCAAGGTCAACAGTGCCGCCGGTTTCTTTTGACTCCTCACTAAATGTTTTGTGAAGTAGATCTCCAACACGGATAACACATCTCAGGATATGACGTTCCAGTTGCCCTTCGCAAATGTTGCACCAAAGGGGACTGTACAGCTGTTGACGGGAGATGCAGCTGCCAGCAATACTCTTGATGCTCCAACTAGCGTCGTCCCGAGTAACCAGACCGTTGCGACTGGGGTAACGTTTAATTGGACGGCGCCCGGGTATAGCGTAGCTATTTTGACCGTTGAGGCTAGTTGAACAAACGAGCCCAGGCAAAGAGGTGATATATAGTGCGAGAATTCAGACGTTCGATTTGTAACGCTGCATCGTATAAGTTTATGATACGAGATGATGATGATGATGGTTTTACACGTGGAACTTCTACAATGGTCAGACCACCTGTCTACTCCGGCGTAACCTGTTGACTGTCCCAGATCGTTCATGGGCTGTTTTGAGACCACGAATATTTTGAACAATTTCGGCTATATCAGCACAAGAAAATCAGACAGGGAGCACAAATGAATAAAGAAGGACATGCCTGCCAACTTGGGGCTTTCAGCCTCAAAGTCATAACGTTTGTTACGATTATCGTGCTGGACCACGAGCTTGAATATGGATGATGATTTTGACGACTGTTGACAAGCGACAACACTCTTGATATGAAATGATGTCGTTTTCCCGCTATCAAAGACAGCCCTTGCTTTGTTTGAAGATGGCATGATCTTCAGATTTACGTCAGACGCGATACAGCGACGGTTGAAACGACGAATACGAACATGTATGTAGGCCCCATCGATGGCAAGTCCTTTCTCCTGCCGTGTAACCAGCATCGGCATCTTTCTGAAAATCGTGTATTTCTACAATAGAGGTGAGAAACTATAAGAGTAAAGTATTAACGGATAATTACCTTGTATGCGGCCGTGTAGTCCATAGCAGCGCTGATCTGCACCTCAGGTACGTCCGACATCCGTTTGAATATAGATGCTGTAGTTATAATGGTCAAACATCCGATCCCCTAAAAATCGTAGTGGCGGAGACTTACCGTTCGGATCAGTCGTTCTAATCGCTCTTTTCTCCGCTTCGATGCCCATTTCGGGAAGATTATCTCTCTTGACGAGTAGAAGCTCCCGTTTGCCCTGTAGACTGGCAACGGTTCGGTCCAGAGGAATCAGAATACTGCTACCATTGTCGTTTAGGACAAGAGCATAGTTTCTCGGATCCAATTTGCGTTTGCGGCAGACGAGGTCTAGAGCCTCTTGCATGTACATTCCGGCCGATCTGGGAAATTGTAGAGCAGTTAGCATTTTGTGCAGGATTGGCAATGACCATGGCTTTTGCTCACACTGGGATCGTAGTAGAAATGTGGACCTCATCAGCAGTCGCCGCAACTCTTATCCTCAAGAAGATTTGAGGTCCATGGCTGGAAGAAGGACCAAGTGATGATGACAATATGGGCGTGGTCCCGAATAATGCACTCGTGCTTGGCCCCGCACCAGAAGGCTGTGCAAGCCCGCCTACTGTCAGCGTCTCTGTCTTCTTGGAAGAAGTCATTGTTCTTGATGGACGCCTTTGGATCTTCGCTTCCAACTGCTTATTTTGTGATACTGCGTACTGAAGTGAGTATTAAAATTATATTGCATGGTTAGGCGACTTGCCTTGCGCAGAAGAGGCTTCTAAGATGGCATAGGCCTCACAGTTGAACTTTGAGATCTTTCCTGTGCGATCAGGGGCTGTAGATGACTTGAACATCAGTTACTGGTCGCTTCGTATAAGGTGCTTAGTCGGAAACTTACGAGGGAAGTCTTCATCAACTTCACCATCACTTTCAGCAACACGCATAATCCACCCTATAGCTGACCTAGTCTCTTCCTCCCCACTCTGCCCTTCATCTAACTTCGGCAGCCACCCTTCCTCCCAATAGCTCCAGAGCGCAAAACCAATTACCTCCTCTACCGTAGCATCTTTCCTTACATTCAAGTCCATTGCTCTCCCTGGAGGTTGGTGCGCATGCGGGAAGAAGACTCGGACGTTCATAGATGCTGTTTCTGCACGTCCTGAGATTGCGGCATAGAGCTCCGCAAATGGGTTGGTTGAGTGGCCGGAGGAAGCCAAGACGGCTGTGAGTGCTGAACGCTGGGGACGAATAGGAGGTACTTTCTGGCGAGAGAAAGACATCTCCAGTGCAGCGGGTGCTGGTGACGTATTGGACGGAAGTGACGATCCCCTTGGACGCACATCCTGTTTCTTGTGTGTGTGCGGCCCAACTGTTGAATCGGATTTAGGTGGGGGCGTGACCATTTCGAAATATGATTCGATTGATTTATCGTGAGGGCGATGACCTGTGACCTTTTCGTCGACTGCTCGGGCTTCACGTACGGGGCTCAATCGAGAGCGGGCGCGTATGACGTTGTGTGCATGCAGGGATGAAGTCAGGGCTGATGAGTGGGAGGTTGATATTCCTGAGTTGGTCACAGAGATGACGGACTGGGCGTCTGATGCGCTATCAGAGTTGATCCCGGGTGTCCGAGTCGCAGCAAAGTCCCTGCATATTCAAGCATTAGATTAGATAAAATTAATGACGATGTTGGTGAACTTACGGGTCAAATTCGTCTTCGTCATCCATATCATCTCCCGCTGCAGCAATCTCTTCGAAATCATCCTCTTCCGACATGGGCTCCTCATCTTCCGAGGACGACAGTTCGGGATTCAGGTTGGCAACGACTGTCGGCAATGGTCTCGTATCCGCCGCAAGAGGACCTCTGCGAGCTTCCATTCGCATTTTACGCCTGGCCTCCATCTCTGCCGCACCTTTAAATGTCGGAATGAACGGAACTCCCTTTGCAGGTGGTTCGGGAGGGACCTGCTCGTCTGCAGATTTCGTGCCTGTTTCTGTTGCGTTGGAGTCATGGTCTGCGACCTTAACCCATGTATCTGCGCGCTGGTCCGTGGCTTTCGCTGTGGCGGTAGAATCGGGTGTGGACACATTATCCAAATGTGCATTGTGAGCATCCCTTTGCCTTGGAGTTCCCGAGTGTCGTTTCGACATAGATGCTCTCTTCCCTGAGACACGCAGACCGAATGCACCCGATCGGTTGGGGCCCATGATGGTCTGCGAATGCTTCAGCCCAGTCGCACCTGGGAACCCCAATGGACGACCTGAGTTTTCTCCTTCGTCCTCGCTGATGTGAGGACTAGAGGGCATTGCCAGCTCGGGCCATCTTTCGACGTCTGCGAGAGAGCCAGCTAGGATGTAGGGGTTTGAGTGATAGGATGGGTCCATTGTGATGAGTCGGGGGCCATATAGATCGTCTACATTGCGCAAGTATGATAGCCTCAGGCTGTGAATCAAATAACTGCAGAGCATGACATTAGCCTGGTTAATTGTGGTGAGCTGAATGACGTACTCTGGGTCGCTGATGAGAGACATTATCGGGGCGCTGCTGCTGCAGTTCCACCGACAGCCAGTAGTCAATAGATTAAATTATGTAACCCAGTCAAATCCTTGAAAGATGCGAACAGTTAGTTGCTGGTTGTTGGAGATAAAGAGCAAGCGGTGATTGATGATCGGTGACTCGACTTGCTCTCAGACCATAACCATCGATGTCTGCCTTGTAAATTTGAATTATGGGCTCTAGCTGTTTCTCATGGCTGTCGATTATACCAGTCTGTTCTGCTATGGAACGTGGTCGTCCCTCGTTTTTGTTGTCGCTATCACCCCGCCCGAATGGCTACTACCCTTGGAATGTTGTGTCTTTCATTGTCCGACGAGATTTGGATATCTTTCAACAAGCCTGGATGCTTGGCGACTGAGACTACTCGATCGACTCAATGGATAGACTTTCAAGCTCTTACAATCTCGAGTTGCGAAGTGACCAGATTGTCAGATTATCACGCCTTGCCAATCAACAATGTATCGATCCCTTGCGGTTACCACTGTCGTGTCGAACCACTTTCCTACCGCATATTCAGAACTGTTCACGATTGATGTCTATGGATCCAGAGGTTGCAGCTTCGCGGCGTACGACGTCCAGTTGCCGACTTGCCGGACTTTGTGGCCGAACCTCCAGGTCCGCTTTTTCAGTTTTGGCCTTTGCGGTTCCTAAGGGCGTTTTGTATTACGCTTTCCTCTAAGTTTTTTCTTTGAGATGAAGCGCGCATGGACCGAGACGACACAATTGGAATGGACTCGACGACGCGATGCATTTCGAGAACGCAAACAGCTCCCACCGCTGGAAGAACTTCGTACCTCGGATGACCCGAAAGACCGCAAGGCGTACGAAGGTGCGCTCTCTGCTGAACGTAGATGCCTGTCGGATAGGTTGGATGCACATTCTACTAAAGCTGTTGCTTGGCCCGCGAGTAGACCTTTCTACTATTTGTTACGATAGCGGTCTAAATCCTGTTGATAGCTGGAAAAGCCTCCAATATGCGGGTATCCTGCTCCCTTCGCTGGGACACTTTACCTTCCTGATAATTACCATCAAACGCATGGCGAATCCAAGGTATCATTCCCGTCGATACCAGACCAATAGATCATTCATGCCCTCGTTCCAGACCAGGTTTCGGCAAGGGGATGATCTTAACTATATTGTATATGCATTCTATGAACAGAAAGTAGATTCTGACTATCCGGGAGTTAACTATGTTGCACGAGATGGAATTTGTATCAAGCGGTGAGGATTCTACACATCATCATGGAAAAAAACGACTCATTGACTCGAATACAATATAAAGTCACGAATTCCTTGGCCCCATGCCACACGTCACAGGCTTTCAGTTCTCGGAAAACGCTGGGACAGCGCGGATCGAATGGTGGGACGCGAAAGCATGGTCGAAATGATAAGATTGCTGGAGGTTGGGTGTCGAAATTGCGGGGTGATTATAGTCGCAATTTGGATATGACTGGATATG
>KN833159.1:13007-23584 GCA_000827315.1 Piloderma croceum F 1598
TCGCTATAAGTTGGAAGGGACCTCGCTTTAAATATTCCTTGCTATTGTACTATGATTATCCTTGAATTTTGGTAGTAGTTTTCAGAAAATATGACAGGGAACAGTAATATTTTCATCACATGATACAAAAGGGACCAGAACATGTGACTAAACACAGAATAGGAAGCAGGAATAGGGGCACCAATGCCACCTTAGAAGGATGGAGACATTCCAGTGGAATCAAGGAAGTCTCTGGAGTTAGTTGGAAGGTTCTGGAAAGAAGGACAAATCAGGATCAGCCAATGGGGAGTGAGTATGGCAAAGAAAAACTGCCACAAAATCTGTGCAGAAGGATCTTGCAGGAGGTAGAAGGTTCTAGAATCAACCCTTTTGGGAAATTATCTGTAGATTCAGCTCCTTGGTTGGAAGAGATGAGTATATTGGGATAGGGGGTGGGAAAGTTGGAAAGGTATATAAGGAGGGCCCTTTTGACCTGAAAAAGGCCCCTCCCCCAGTTCAGTTATCCAGTTACTCAGCTACCAGTTCCCAGTCAGAACTAAATAGTTCAGCTAGTTTTCCCCAGACCTACCCATCTACCCCTATAGATATCAGTCTCATTCTCAATCTACCCATTAACCTCTATCCCCTCTCTCTAATTACACTTGATTTTCTCTATATCAGGCACTCTGATATAGTCCTCTAATCTGGTGTGATCAACAAACTCATCTAATCTCAGTCAGCACTCCATAGTCTGAAAAGGGCTTGAGAAGTGCTCATTACTCCAAGCAAGGTAGGAATTTCACTTGAGGTTCCTGTACACTTAGTCAATCTTCCATAAGTCTCTTGATAGTCTTTCTTATTTTCTAAATCACCTCCAAATCCAACTCCATAAATTTGATAAAGTTCTAGTGATCAAATCAGATTTACATACCCTTGAACAAACAGGCGAAACTCTTCGGTATTTGTCTGGAACAGCTAGCCTGTGATATTCTGTTACAACAGTTTATCGAATTCACAACGAGCCCTCAATCCCCTCTCCGTATGCTGTTCCTCCTGGTGTATCACTAGAGGAGACTACTCATGCTCTCCTTGTGGGAGAGTGGCCAATGATGACTTCTATGGCATCACACAGCACCAGATCTCCTTCTGAGCCAGCTGCTCCATCATCCACATTCACACAGGACAGTTCCCCAGTCCGCCCTTTGAGCACACTCAATGACCTCAGTGCCATCCACCTAAAAAATCTAACTGAAGATATAAATGCCGCAAATCCAGGCATGAAGTCATCAGAGGTCATGTTGTATTCCGATGACCAGACCCAGAGGCCTGCTGTATTTAAATGATGGTGAGTCAATAGAGGGTGCCATTCCATGTATTGCTGACTCAGTTCATGCTCACTCGGTAAGGTATTCTATCAGGAGTGAGTTCGCGCACCCCGATCTCTCTTAGAATTAGTTTGGTGATTCTTGTAATGTACGAACGCAAATGAACTTTTATGCACTGCTCTCTTGATGTGATTGTGATTGGCACCCCTGAGTCTGACTCAACTCAGAATGACCTTGGCACGAACGCAATACAATTCACCACTCTACTTTAATACACGCGCAGCTGCAATGAACCATCTTGCATTGTCAAACATAAGGTATAGTTAAGTTATAGTAATACTATAATACCCCTGCCAATGTGAACTGACTATTTCGAGTACCATGACACTGAGGTGGGGTGAGTGGGATTCAATCAATGTGACAAGCTAGCAGGCTATGATCCCCTGCAGAGACATGCTTCCTTCATATCACAGTTGTTTGTACCCATGTCAGGCCCACAGAAATGCACTGGATGAAGAATCATTATGAGATGATATATATCCAATGACCAGAGACTCACTTATGACCTGGTGTTGACCATTGTGCAGGACAGCTGCTGCTTTGTGGTAATTACTGCTCTGAGCTTACTTCCGAGACCACCAATGAGTCGGTAGAGTGCAGAACTGTTGCATCTCCAATCTGACTCTGCAATTCTGCAATTCTGCCCTCAATTTCTGCAAGATCTCAACCTGCATCCTCTGCTTCAGCCCTTCGCAGTCGAAGCTGTACCGAACCATCCTGCAGGGCCTTCACAGTCTTTTCGAGCTTGGTGATGTTGACAGTATTGCCCAACCTCAGGTGCATCATAAGCTCCTCACCAAGCAGTTGCAGCTGTTTCTGACATTGATATAAATGATCCTCTGCAATATCATTCTGGATTAACTGATGGGCCGAAAGACCTATGGATAGACGGTTTACAACACCAGCTTCTGCTGTGCCACGCATCATGTCACAAGAAATCGATGACGGTGCAGATTGAAGGGTGAGATCAGGGTTTGTAGGCGGTGATGGTTGTGGGACATCAAGGTTATAGAGTGGGGCATGCTACTTGTTAAGGTTAAGGCTACTGAGAGACAACCCATGATAGGTAGGAGCATAGTTTACATACATTGGGGGCCAAAGGCTGATTAAATGTCTGCTCTTGTTGTTCAGGGAAGTCCTGGTCCTGGGGTTCCAAAGCAGATGGTAGGTAGAGCTTGACTCCAGGTATAATTGTGGCTGAGTGTGCGGTTGGGGAAGGTGGTTGCAAGACTGCTTGTGAAGATTGTATTTCTTTTGTGGGTGATCGATGAACTTTTTGTCTGCCAGTGAAGATGAAGCTTTTTGCAGAGGCAAAAAGTGAGGGAGACTTTGGCTTGTTAGCCATAGCAATTGACATCAATAGAGTAGTTGAATCACTAGAGTAGAAGGGAATGTACTGACGTACAAGTCGCACTTGAAGCTTCGCTGACTGTGATCCATCACTGGCATCATTCATGACTCCTTGTTGCGACAACAGGAAGTTCAACTTTTGGAAGGTACCTTCCCATTATAAACTCAGTTTAGTGGTAAAAGTTGGTTACTATGGATGAATTTACCTGATATGGATGAATTTAGTGTGACAGACTGAAGTTTTGCCACACTGACTCCACACCAACTCGGCCCTGGCTGGTATTACACATTGAAGCTTAGGCTGGCAAAACCTAGTAACTCACATAAATTCTTATTCAACACATGGAGGACAAGGCCCCTGCAATGACTTCTCCTCTCCACGACCTGTAACCTAGTGGCATGCACTCCCACTGCTTGACCATTTGTACATACTATAAACACCGATGTGTCAGGCTTGCTCTTATCAACCAATGACGACTTCTTCTTCAAGTTCTGGGCTTAATCATTGGAAATGTAGCAGAGCCTCTTCTATGGTGGAAGTTTACTAAAGGGCCCACTTGGCTGCAGTCTTTGGAAGTTACCATGTCAAGTCTTGTTCAATGTTTTCACCAGGGAGATCTGAAGATAAGAGTGCATAACCTCTTTCTCCAAGTAGGCTTGATGGGTAAGTTCGGGAAGGTATCAATTTCCACTGCCAAAACACTCAATTTGGGGAATTACAAAAGAGCAAGAACTTGTCATGGTTGTAATGCTTCCCCGGGGTATTCTGACTACTAGAAGTTCAGAGGGTCCTGAGGAGTCAGACCCTAGCCATACCCTCACAAGACTCTCTCACCAATGTCTCACTCAGGCTTTTCCTTTGGACTTCCTGCATCGGGAAGTTCTGAAATCAGTTTACCATCAACTATCACCTCGACCTCGACAGTAGAAGAGGATGCAATACATTGGGAGTACATCTGAGCACTTTACACTGAGCCACGGGTTAGGGTGGAGTCCGGGTGGAGTCCGCCTACACTCCAGAAGGACTCCAGGTGGAGTCCATGAGGAGTCCAGCTGGAGTCCATGAGGAGTCCAGGTGGAGTCCATGAGGAGTCCAGCCGGAGTCCAGGAGGAGTCCAAGCAAAGTCCATGAGGAGTCCAAGCGGAGTCCACCCGGAGGCCACATTGACTGACTTGGTAAGTGACTTAGGTTTGAAAGCACCAAAACAAAATGGCCTTTCCAGGGTTTGAACCTGGCAGCTCTAAGAACACATGATTATGTAACACCACCCGTACAAGCCATCATAACCACTCAGCCATGATAACTTAAAAAGATACCTCAGTTAGAACTATACATGCCACATGCATTTATTCTAAATATATAACCACATGGGTATATAACATGTTATATATTTTCAGGATGTCCATTGTCTGATTGGACTAACCTAATATGGTAATTTCTCAGCTATACATGTACACCGCCAACTGGCGCGAACGCCACACGCACGTGAGAGAGTCAACTAAAATGGACGTACACAATGGACGTGGATACCAGCTCGTATGCAGCTCCATCTCAGCTCGCTCGTACACCTGACTGCAAATGTGGATATCAGGTGGATATCAGGTGTATGTGGTGTCGTGTATATCCTAAAATCTATGCATTTGTGTCACATGGAACCAGCCTCCGTCTAGTGTGTATCACAGCTGGTTGACCACATTGAACATTGCGGCTGAGAATGAGGTTGTTATCTGACAAAGGTGATATTTCAGGTTAAATCTAGCTGATGAGAAGCTTGGATATGGGTGGGTGAGCATCTATTCTGGTAAGGATATAACATAGTATATAATAACGATGAGTGCTCATAAATTACTACCGCCAGGTTGATTACAACTCTTTCATCTCCTCATCAAGCATTGCATCTAGTCGCTCCCGAGCCTCTTCCTCAACATCCCTCAAGGTATCCAGTGACTTCATCAGGTCTCGCACAATCTCGATCAATGCTTGTGTTCTCTCCAGGTCGGAATCCATTACTGCACGGCCCATGAACGGGATTAGCCGAGCAAGGAACATCAAGATGTACATTGATTCGCCTTGGATACAATTCGACGGCATGCGGGGACTGGATAGGCGCAGAAGCTGGAGATCAAACTTGGTAAGCAGCTCCACTTCTTTGGGGGATGCCTCAACCCAAGTCCACTTAAGTGCACATGCAGGGTGGTTGTTGTCAGGTCGGAATTGTTTTAAGAGTGGAAACATCGTCCAAAGATGACTGTTACCATACTCCGGACCATTTATGAAGTCATCTAACCAATCCCACTTCATCGTAGGGCCTAACGAACAACGCTCTTCGGACTCCGGAGGCGCTTTCAGGAGTGATGGGCGTTGTGGCACATCTTCAGTAGCGGGTGCATCGGAACGCAGTTCTGGTTTCAAGACTGTTGATTGGATGGGTGGGGACTGTGGAACACCCTTAGTAATGGGTGGGATGGTTTCCGGCTCTGGGCTCTGAGAAGAGCCCCAAGTGTCAAGAGAAGGCGGAAAGTTGGCAGCATCAAAAGTTGAAAAAAACTGAGTGTCCGTTGTTTGGGAATCAAGATAGCCTCCGGGTGCGAGAGCGAGATGGCTATTAACAGTAAGTATTCAAGTTAATTGTATGATGGATCAGACTTACTTTGCCTCATTGGCAGCTTCGAATGCAAGCTGGGGTTGCGGTCGCGACATTGTAATCAGCGTCAAGAGCAACGAGGTCACTGCCACATCACAATCACATTGCGTCTGTTTAACGCCTCGTCAGCCGGTAAGTCTGTGCATTATAGGTTCACGGCTCTATATATTCTGCAGCAGATGTAACGTGTTGCTAATATCTTACAGTATAACATACAGAACGGAAGCCTTGAAAAAATATATCATGTCCTCGTCTTACGTTTTTTTGACCCCAGTGCCACCCCTCCGTTTGCTTCTGTGGCAGCCTTCTTGGCCTCCTGCTGTGTTTTAAGTTGTTCCCGTCTTGCTCCCTGTGATCTACGAAGCTCTGTGGCAAGTTCCCTGTGCTGTAAATTTCAATCTTCAAACAATGCCACTGGAGCCACCAAGGATCGAGGAAGCACTTTGCGCAGTAAGTGGGCATTATGAAAAGCATGAGTGTTGATAATGTAACGAGGAATTGGTTTGTGTACGATGAATTCCTCTGTCACATCGGAATTGGTTCGTTCTTGAACTCTCGGTCGGATTCCTGAGGCACTGCACTTCACAAAACCACAATCATGTTGCACATTGAAGTCAAATAGAACGTCCTTTGTGTAACACACACATGAGTTCAAATGACACAACGAGAAAATGAACGGCACTTACAATAGCAGGCAAAATCAGGATTGAGATTTCGTCATGACGACGGCCAAGAGTTGGCATGCCAAAGATGTTGTGTCGAGTTGATGCAACTTGATAAATGTCGAGGCTCACAATTGCAGAGCCAGCCCTTGCTAAGATTTCAATAATCTGACCAACAACAATTCCGCTCTGCATTATTGGGATAAATGGATCTGCACAATGTAACCGAAAAATGAACATACATCAATTGGAGATTTCGCGAATACCCATGAACCAATGCTGCATTTATCTTCAGATGCAGCGACAGTATACGTGCAGGGATTCCATTCCAAGGACAAATCATAGGAACCCACATTGACTGCTTTTGATGCTTGGGTGTCACGGAATACGATAAATTGCCGAGTCCGTGTTGCCTGCCCACAAGGTCGACAGAGGAATGGTGCTAATTTGAAGGTACCTACAAAATGATTAGAAGGATATGAATGCAGGTGATAACACGAAAGTTACCAGGAATTAATGGGGCTGGATCTGTCCACCTGTATAGTTTCTGCAGCAAGGGTTTCTGTGTCAAGAAGTCACGGACTGCCAACCCTGCACATTCCCAGGTTGAACCGTCTTTGGATGACAGCCAAAACCCACCCGTGAGACAATGTTTCATACCTTCTTGATCTGCTAGTTGATAGGCGATGTCGCGGCTTGGTGCACGGTGATTTGATAGAATCAAACACATGCGAAATACTGCATTAAAGCATTCAAAGATCTCCGTGGCCACACCAACCAGAGGACCGAATTGAAAAATGTCCTCACGAATGTGCGCGAGAAGATGCAATTTGATTTTGTCTAGAATTTTCTTGGGGCTGATGACAGCGAACAGATCAAGGACATTTCCAACTGCAACTACAATGTCCACCTGTATAAAATTGTTGTAAGTGACATAATTCGGTAGCTGATAGACATGATGGAACAGACCAGATAAGTATCTAAGTCAGGAATCTCAGGGAACCATAATAGCGCTGTGAGCTCACCCATAGCTTTCCACAGAGCAAAGTTATTTTTGTCAACAAGATCGTAGACCAATGTGGCCAGAGATCTCGCTCACCATTGGGTTATCTGCTGCTCCTGAGATCTGGAAGATTTTGAATCAAACAGTTTGTCCGGTCAAGGTGTCGCGAGTTCTGACAAGCTCCTTGTGAGTATCCCTAAAAGCCATCAGAAATCTGTGACGAAGTCATTGCCCAAGATAACTCACTCAATAATTTGTTTGAAGTCCATGAACTGCTCGGATATGCTTGCATGAGGTGATTGATGTTGAGATAAAATGTACATGGAACTCTTGATTCAGAAGCTTCCGAGGAAGGTTCCTGTGCACCATGTACATGTTCCAATGTTTATTCCACGATTTTGTTTGATTGCTGGAAACATCATCTCCAAAGCAGTCAACAAGGCTAACATAGAGTGGATCACCTGCTGCAAGCTCGCGATCTGGATTTGGCATCCGCGATGGATACCCTGCTTTGACGGTTTGAACTTTCATCGTGTTATTAGTGCAGGCAGTGAAGTATCATATTTTTTATACACTTACCACTCCATTTTGGAATTAATATCTCATGCTCGAGATCGTAGAAATTGTTTTCTAGCTCGTTTGTTGCAATGAGTATTACATCATTATCTTGAACTGTTGCGACAGCCTCAAGCCCCACAAAACATCAAACAACGATAGACATATTGATTTCAGAGACAAGACTTACCATTTCGTCAAATATCACATGATATGCGTCGGCGTAATAGCTCTTGGACCCATCAGCATGTGTTTTAGCCAGCCATCGTACTGGTATGACATAGCGGCCATCCTTTAGGCGGCAGAGCTCATTGACGTAGTAGTGGTGATCACCAGCATCCCACATCGGACTTAGGCAATCTAGATCCATACCTTTCCGCCATTTTTCTGCATGCCAGATCTCGCTGATTGGTCCATCGGTTAATTCTGGGTAAACATGGATGTGCTCTCGAACAAGCGAATTAGCCCAGTCCTATGCAAATAAATAAAAAACAGCTAAGGTGAATCATAAAAATATAAACAGGAGGCATACTTGGGCGATAATATCTCAAGGATCATTGATATAAAATACATTTCCTTGTGCGGATTTACATTCCTTACTCCGAACCCCACAGCTTTTACATAGCCTCTTCTGGACTTTTCGAAGGTGGTCAAAAGATGGCACATCACTTGCACCCCCTTCCTTGAGAATCCAAAGAAAAACCTTCATGAGTGAGTCAGAGATTCGGAGACGTGGCATATTGTCAAGTGTGTCAAGTAGAAACATCTGATAATAATTCAGATAATTATTTCTGCAGTGTGCAACACCCAAATCTAGACTTGCCATCTTTGAATTGTACGGGTACCACTGCTCAGCGCTTGTCAGCTCACGATTGTGTGCTCCATCCTCACTGCTTCCTCCAATAATATTCTCGAGATCGGGCTCATCAACACCTAGATAATGTAAGCATAAATGAGTACTGATTATATATCACCAAGAACGAAAGGCCATGACAGCAGTGTTGGTCACGAAACCAGCACTCACAAGCATTCTGCATGAGCTCCGCCAACAGCTCATCTTCTTCAGGATTACCACCCATTTCTTCAATGTCCGCAGAGTCACCAAGTCCAAACAGCTCTCCATCTGCCTTCACATTCCATATTCCGAACTCGTTAGCATCGCGTTCAAATTGGTGACGTGATGCAGCCTCTGAAACCTCATTGGGGTCCTCCGCAATGTCAAAATATGCACCATTTGTAGAGTAGTCATCCCACATCTCCTGCTCAGCTGCAGAGACCTGTGGAGTTTTTTTGATGAGATGATGCTGCATTTGTATACTGACTGTCTCAAGGCTCTCAAACAGAATCTCTTGAGCTGCTGCATCCGCATCTGCAGCAGCAGCAGCTGCTAACACTTGGGCGTCAAAAGGTGAGCCAAACAGTTGGTTCAGATTAGTTTTGTGAGCTGTTGACTGTGAATGCGCCTGGTGACTCTGCCGAAGCATCCACTGCTTCTTGGGCACAGGAATGTGTGGTGCACAAATTGTGCACTTGACCTTTGTTGCGTCATTTGAAAGGATAAAATCTAGGTGCGTTTTAGGATCAGCAGAGATGTGAGTTTTGATTTTTCTTCAGCTCACTGGAAGAGAGTGGCTCGAAAGCTCGAGGCATTGTATTTCGGATGGTCAATAGTGCGTATCGGAGCAGGGGTTTGAAATTCAATATAACACTGATACTGCCAAATTTTAATTTTGGCAGGCCGCTTTGCTTGAGGTGATTCAAGGATGCAGGAATGGTGGCAGATTTGTGTTTGCCAAGTCAGCCTTGCCGGAGCGGCACTGTTGTGAGTGGCACTGTCGCGGTTCTTGAAATTTGGTGTTTCATAAAGTTTTCATTCCCCCAACTTCAACTTTGCCCACTTATTTGTTCATTATGTCCCTTTCCCACAACGAAGATGATGAAGATTTGCGAGCAGCTATGGAGGCCGATTCGTCTCCTCCTCCTGAAAGCCCCGTTCCTGAGGCCCATAATGCCACCAAGCGTTGTCATAGTAGTCTCAGTGACGACGACGATCCAGCAACCAACAACGGACCAGCACCCTCTTCGCAGTTGGATTCACCAGATCCCTCACAGCCATTAGCAATTTCCATCAACAGGAACATTAGTCACCACGCGAAACAATATGCTAATCGAAAGAAACTGAAGACTGAGCAACTTGCGGAAGTTGATGTCTTCCTTACGGTGAGATCTTTCCATAATGCACTTCTCGACCTAATAGTTGTTGCATTAGGACACTCCTAACAATCGTCAAGTCAAGATGTTTATAAACCAGCTGGCGTTGGCTAACCAACTTGAGAAGATTATAACAGCGGCCCCTCCCTTCCAAGTCTCTGACAGTCTCAAGGCATGTGACTCACTTATTCGCTGTGTTTGCACCAATAATTCTAGCTCAGAAAAATATCCGTGGCTTCGCCTTCGCTGTTATAAGTGCCAAAAATCTCAACGGCTACAAAAAACCAAGCACCGTCACGATTATTACGGTATGAATGACTAGTTTCTTTCTACTGGTGCAATTGACAGATCAGATTGAAGGATATACTCAAAACTAACCGTTATGATTTGCCACTCGGTGTTGAAAACAAGCTTGCAGACTGGCAAAAAGTTGTTTCAGCAGTCGACTACAAACTTACTCAAGCACATGCAAAGTTCAAAAAAGAGGCAAGTTATTAATAATATTCAGTCGGCGTGACAGCTTCATTGACAACCTCAACCTTGATCTCTGCTTCTCAGATATTGGCGAGCGTCAAGCCCACAAAAAAGAAAGACGACCCTGAAGTACCCAACGCCGACAAACTCAACATATATGACCTCACAAAGAAGATGATCCATGGCACTCGATGTGTTGTTAGCGTTCCGCTTTGCGCTCGCGTCGCCCTCATGGTCCGTTGTCTTCCATCCATTCAAGTTGTTCTTATAAATTAAACCAACAATATTCTCGCATAATAGTGTAACATTATCA
>KN833161.1:11341-29130 GCA_000827315.1 Piloderma croceum F 1598
CCCTGCTTTGTCTTGATATGCTTGCAAATGGTCAGGAAAAACCCTTATCTCGTACTTAACAGGTAAGCCGTGCTCTTAATAATTATGGCGGCACACTTACCACTAATGCAGATTCCTTAATTGGTAAGTTAAGTTCGTAAGACCTGGCAAGTTGACCCACTTAACACCTAAGGTGGCCCGCTTAACGTTTCAATTGACCCGCTTAACGTTTAAGTTGGCCCACTTAACGTTTAAGTTGGCCAGCTTGGTAATTAAGGCAGCGCACTTGACCTTCTAAGTCGGTCTGCTTAGTCACGCACTTAAAAACTACTTAGTTTAAGTCGAATTCAGAAGGTGACCTACTGAAATTAAGCTCTGCTGTACTTAGACAAAATCCCCTTAAATTTCCTTAGATTATTAGCTAAGTAAACTTAAGATGAATAAGTGACCTAGGATTTTTCCTGATGAACGGGTGGTGGCTGCCTGTCAACCGGTTACGGTACCTCAGAGGTCAGACACATGCCGATACGGTGACGGGAACTGTATTACGGACACCGTATGTGCGGCCTATACGGGGTACGGCGGACGGCCCTACGAAGCACTATTATATGATCGTTTATTGGCGCTTCGTTAGGCATTTGGTTCACTGCCCTAGCCACTGAGTAACGAAGCACCAGTAACGAAGCACTACTGTATGATCATTTATTGGTGCTTCTTATACTGGTGATCTGTTGGTCATGTGATTTTCTGTTTAGTTAGGGAGGTGGAATGTGTGCAATAGTGCAAATTTCGATTGAGCTGATTGATTGAATGATTTTTAGTCTGCAGAGACTATGGCAGACCTCCGAAAACACCAGAGGGTTTCGGTAGACCATCACCATATTCGGCAGTGAGTAACCTCTCAATAAGGTATTTACCTGCAAGCAAAGAGGAAGCAAGTTTTATCATTAGTGGCTATCTTCTTCATCGGCAGCTCGGGTGTGCTGTGCTATATGCAATCTGGCGCCTAGATGCGGGACATGACCGAATGCAACAGCAGCTAATTAATAACTATCTTCTAAGATAAGATTCTAAGATAAGATCTTGTGTACTTATTACCGAATGCGGACGTGTTCCTCATCATGTTCCTCATCAGTTGATGAGGAACAGATGAGGAACGAATAAAAGCACAGCACAAGCGTAAATTTTATACTGTCTGTAATTTGGCATGTGTTCACCGCTCAAGCCACGTATTTCTCTCACAACTCACTCGTGTATTATCATACCTTTCTATAATATTACTATGTGCAGTATCGGAGCCGTACGCCGTAGAACACAAGGACAAACAGAAATTTGACGGCCATTGCTTATTTTTCCTCTTATCTGATCGCTCACATTTGATATTCTGCGTTGTATCTGCTTGTTAGACATGTCTGACTCTGATGGCTGTGAGAGTCTGACAGGATACCCCAGTCATCCTGACAGCGAAGATGAAGGCACTATAGACGATCAAAATCTTCACCCTGTTCTGACTGTGGATGAGCCTGGGTCAGTGATGTTGATACCACATATGTGGAGCTATGGAAATTCTAACTCGTAGTGCATATGGATTATAGAAGCATCTGCTTGGAAGACATCCCTTTGGAGCTTCAGAATGAATCGGAAGCACACCCTGGTGACCTTCTACCAGATGCTCCCGATGGTGCAGCAGACAACATCGAAATCATTAAGCTTTCTACACTCCAGCGTTGCTATGAGCGGCGATCTAGACATACAGCAATCTATGACATCGTTAACCCAAAGCAACTCGTGATTGACGACAAGTACACTGTTTCCAGGGACTGTCAGGACCGCATGGATAGCAAGTTTGTTCGCCTGCGCATGGACGATCCCCAGATTGATCAAACTACATTTGTTGGTCGTTATTGTGGACTGGGCGCGATTATTCCGTCTGTTATATCAGACGATGCGTGGGTGTTTCGAATGTCGCTACGGAACCAAGATGCCATGTTTAGCACTAGGCACACTCATCTTCATTTCGATGTCAACTGCAACGGTGCTAAACTTGGTAAATGCAACCTAGAGTCTGTTTGGGTATTCATGGTACCAGACTCCTACATCAATGACACAGGTGACCCTGTTCTACCTGGGGCATGCAGCGGACCACCTCACATGTCCAAAGTTCACTACTGAAAATTAGGTTAGGTTAGGGGGGGAAATATTGACAAGCGAAGCGAGGAGCTAAGGGATGCGAAAACAGACAACTAGGTTGTTGGGGGTACCAACAGCCGACCTGAGTTTCGCTTTTATAGCTCTTCAGGCCTGTTTTCTCACACTCCAAATGGGGGATAAGGACAATAAGTGATGACTCACATGTGTTCCGCTCGGATTCCGAGTCGGATCTTACTAATTCCCGCTCCGATCGGATTGGGGAATGAGTAAGCCTGACAAATATTAATTAGCTAAAGATCCGGAATGATCGGACATACCATGTGACCGATCCATCACGTGAAGCATGTGATCCCTGGTTAGGACACCCGGTTAGGGTTAGTCCTTAGGGTTAGGATTTCGGGTTAGCTAGTAAATAAATATTAATAGTCAGACTTGAATGTAAGTTTCTTTTATTAGAAGATTAAAAACATACGGTTAGGTTAACGTTAGGATTAGTTTCAGTCTATCATAACTTTCTCTGTTAATACCGTCTGTGGGATAAGCGCAGTATGATTTTACTTACAATATTGTCTTTCTTCTCAGAACATGAAATGTGGGGTAAAGCGGAGCTCTTCGCCAGAACTTTTCGCTACGGGTGAGTGAACCAAATCGCACATAGGCCACCTGACCTCTACACTGAGGGACAGATTGTTTAGCAGGTCCACCTATAGTTACTTCATCCATAGGCTAAAACATGGCACCTTGATTTCGGAGCAACTGAACAAAAGGATCTATACTATCTGAGGAGTCTGAATCTTCATCAGTTCCAAGGTCCATATCGACGTCTTCGTCGATAACTTGGTTAGTTAGATCGTGATTGTCCTTGAGGACTTGTTGTTCCATGTTTGTTAAAACTATATTTTTCCAAAGGTTGGTAAGGTCGAAGAGATTGCGAGTGCGTTTGCGACTAACAATCATTCTTTGGTTTAAGAATTCTAATTTACGTATGTCCGGGATCGGTTGAGTCAAACCATCAGATAACGCTACCTCGGCACAAAGCTCTGGTAACGCATCTTCAAGGTCCGCCCGGTCCGGGGTATACTGAGGAAAATGAATATTATATTTGTTTTCTTCAGCGTGTTGTATCCAATCACGCCAGAAATCTAGTATAGTTTTACCTAATTCTGAGGCATTAAAGTAATCCCATGCAGTGTTAAATTCTGATTTAAGTACAAGAACTTGATCACGTTGGCCTTTATTATCGTTAAGGGTTAGGGTTAGGTTGTTAGGGTAAGATGCACACATAAAGTGATTCTCTTTTAGATAGCTTCAACAGGAGGGACTATATCGATAGTATCCATTGTTGTGAAAAGAGAACAACAAGAGATTGGGGTAGACCCATAGATATTGGAAATAGAAACACAAAAAGATAGATAGAAGGGGGGAATATATGTTGCAGATAAACAGGAATAAGGGAACACTCACCCCAGGAGGGGAAGAACAAGTGGCTATTCCTGTTTTCTGCAGTAATTGCTTCTTCAGTTCCCAGGTCTGATTGGGAGGGGAGGGAAGTGTTGTTCTTTCAAGGGCCATTTCTGAGCTGGCTTTATAGGATTCAGAGACAAAGGAGTGTCCTAAATGGGTAAGGCAGGCAGGGCTGTGCTTTGCAAACATGTGATACCTATTTTTAGGTGGATTTAGTGATGGGAAGTTTGGCATGTGCTATTTTTGAGCTGCATAAGAGTTTCTGTGCTTATTTTTAGCTTATTCTCTTAGGCTGGGGGCTTTTGAGTTTATTTTTGGATTCTGCCAAGCTTAGACTGAGTCATGTTCTGTGGAGTTCCATGGAATGTCATGGAATGTTCTTTTATAGACTTCTGTTGACTCATCAGTCTAGATTTAGACCTTTGACAGGGGATATCCTTGTGTGGCAAGTTTGGTAGGTGTTTAAACTTGATGCCCAGGTTCCTGAGTATTTTGCAGGGGATAGGGTCTTTGGTTGGATATTTTATGTGTACAGTGGTGTTCTTGTACTTAGTATGTGTATTTTAGGGCCTTTTTTGTGTTTGGAATGCTTTTATAAGGCACATCAGATATCATTCTGAGTAAATAGATGTCTGTTTCTTCTTTCTGATGGTGTGTTGGCACTTCAATTCTGTAATCCTTCACAGTTTTTGGGAAGTTTCTTGTCAGAAGCTTCTTACTCATTTTCCTATGTCAGATACATCATTTTGGTGTTACTGACTCCTCAGACCTTCTATTGATGTTTTGGCAGGTAGGGCAGACTTTATCTGCACAGGCTTTTCAAAGCAAGGTATATCAGAGCTTAGATTTATGAATGGTCAGGGATTTAAGAGACCCTGTGAGCACCAAATAGGTTCTTTCACTAGCTTAGCATGCATCCCAGTTTAGCCAAATGTAGGTTTTGTGGATCTCAGCTTTGTGGCTTTGTCTGAGTATTGGTATCCTTGGTAACCAACTCAAGGAATCCACCCCCTTTAAACACTCTAAGGCTTTAGCTCTGGTATCTGCTGCATTATCTTCAATAAAACATTGAGATTTTTGCCTACCAAACAGTGATGGGACTTTAAGGTTTGTCACCATCCAAGAGAACAGGTTACCACTGCTGAACCCTGTAAGGCCTGGCAAAAGGGAAGACATGACCCACTTCAAGAGAATATCTGGCAGAGCTCAGATCGAGAAGTATCAGTCATATCTACCTCTTTATGCAGTGTCCAGCTTCAGGCTTGTGGCTATTATCCTTGACCAACAAGTTTAGACTGGACCATGGGTTTCCCCATTATTAGGACTATATCTTAAGCTCTGTTCCTTTCTCTACCAAGATTCTGAATCAATCAAGATAGGATTGGCTAACAAAGCCCACCTCCATTTACTGTACCATTACGACCTTAGGTTCACAGGGTGTGACGCGTGATGGCTGTGAATGATACCAGACCAAGTTCACTGGCAAAAATTTTGCGTGACGGGACCTAAATAAATTCATTTTTTACCCCAAACAGGCCAGCAGGCCCTGTAAAACCTCTGACCTGCTATATGGTGGTGTTCACGGCCAGTTGTGACACGTTACAAAATGCTTCAGATGTTCAATTCAAGGTCAATCGTGATGCGTGACTGAACCTAAGGTCGTAATGGTACAGTAGTCTCTGAACCCCTCCCCTCAGACATCAATTCAACTTGAAAAGACCTGTTAGGGGGTTGGCTGCTGATTGCCCATTACCCTTTTCAGGGTACAATCCTTCAGATTGTCACAATACCCAGGGACTACCTGGTGCTTAACTCCTGTTTCCAGTATGAAAAGCTGTACTGAAGGCTTTAGGGTATCCCAGCAATTTGGAGATGTTGCCTGCAAGGTACAGACTAGCCAAGTAGTTAATTTGACTTTCCCCAATTGGCACTTGCTAAAGGTGCACTTTGAGGCTGTATAAGCCTTTTCTGATATATTCCTGACTTCTAATCATGCACTGCACATTGAGATTGCACAGGCCTGTTACTAACTTCAATATTTTTGAAGGCTGATTGGTTTTAGATTCCATAAGGGAGGGTCAAGTGGTCTGTCCTTCCAGACTGTCTTCAGACTACCCAAGAGTCCTTCAGCAATTGATATTCTCAGATCTAGAGCAGCTCAGACTGTGATACTACTGTTAACCTTTCAATCAAGGCATGGGAAGGCCATAAATGGCAAAATGCATCAATCCCATTCAGAGTATATGAACTTGGCTTAACAAACCTTGCTAGCTCTATGAGTCAAATTGCAGACATCATTCTACAGTGGGCTATCTCAAGTGTTTTCCAGAAGGTTACACAGGACCTTTTATCCAGACACCATTCAGTAGTTATTTTGGAGCATCTGTCTATTGATCAGATTATGATTGTTGTATGCTTTAGGTCCTATGTGCGGCCTAGCCTTTAGTATGCTATGATATGACTGCTCCCAGCATGTCAAGATTCATAGACTTGTATATCAAGCCTTGGAGGGCTTGTATGAAGCTCAGATTTCCTTCCATATTGGAAGTGCTCAATGGAAAATAACAGGAGGGATGTATACTTTTAGTGGGTATCCTAGCCTAGGATCCAGTATGTAGGTTCATCCCATTTAAGTCAGAAGTAGTCCACTTACTGACTATATTGATCCAGCTTTGTTTTTTGCAAAGCAAGTCACACCATGGAAAAACGCCTTGGAATGTAGACTCAACTGAGCTGACAAAAAGCAAGTACTTTTAAGATCACCAGTGGGTGTGGCTCTTTGTGGTCAATTCTGTTTGGACAGATATGGGCCTGTTATAATTCAAGCATGCCAATTTGTATGGCCTGGGATTGTAATGCTCCTTTCTCTTATCTTCTATGTTGAAGACTTGATTTCTATCATTGTTTATCTGCTTATCTCTCTCTTTCTATCTTTTTGTGTTTCTTAAAACAGAGTTTATCTACCAAAATGGGAACTGAAATGTTCTGATTTGATGTTTCAGGTTTGGATTTGAGTTTTTAAAGTGAGAACGGGAAGGTTTCTGATTTAAATGGTCTTTTTTGGTTGAGTTCTGTATCAACCGAAGTAAAAAACGGGGAAGGTTGGAATAGGTGGGAAGTTCCTAAATGTTTTGCTCTTTGATTATTTTGAGTGCAGTGTAGTTTCATGTTTTGCATTTTGGGGAAACGGGAAAGTTTTTAATTTAAGAATTTAGATGGAAAATTCTGATTAGATATTGACACCTTGGTTAGGGCCTTTGGTTGGTTAGCTTTTGAGGTTAGGATTGGTTAGCCTTAGGATATTTAGGATATGTGTATATCTGTTTATTTGTGGTGGGCAGGAGTACTGTAGGATTAATTTGGATTTTAATTTGTAGTTTTTTTGTGAGATTGAAACAGGAAAACGGTGAGGCTTTATATTTTCAGAAAATTATAAAGGAAAGTTTCTAACAAGTATTTTTCGCCAAAGTGGCGGACTGTTTGTGTTGTTGATGCGATCGCCGATGGGTGTTACTTATGATCGCCTAAGGGAGTCGGGACGTTTATAGACACCGTCCCACCATTTGCCCGCAAATCCGTCATATTTAGCAATGGACTTTTTCCGTTCAGCATTCATACGGATCTGTGGTTTAAAATAATATAAAAGTTTTCCTGCTGAAGAAACATCACCAGCTGTCATTCAGCACTGACCTCGAAGCCCGGTGCTTACCCGGAAAATCTTGTGCCCGAGAGACAGCTTAGGATGGCAGAACGGCAATGGAGGAGGATATTCTGCTGGGTACAGGAGACGGTAATGCCTTGCTAAATATCAAAATGTGTATGTAAACGAGGGGTATAGACATTTACATGTATAGTCGTGATCGACGCAAGCAGGGAATCTGATGCGAAAAAAGGGGAAAGAGTAGCGAGGCAATGAGAGACGTAGGACAACAAGAGGAGGAACTGGACCGGGAAGCAAAGATAATAGAGCTAAATGATACATACACCATCTAAATATCACAACCTTTCGTTAGGACTCTTTCCACCGATAACTGACTCAATGCGGTCGCAGCACTCCGATGTGATGGGCTAGATGACTACACGACTATTTCAACACGGACATATCAGCTCATGTATCGAACGAAACATGGAAGTCAACTCACCCAATTAAAAGAACGCTTCACGACGGTCTCGTTCCTATCCTCTTTCACGATCGAGCGAGGGTGTGATAGGCGAGCATGTGCAGGCGAGAGCAGCATAGACAGTTGATGAACACTACTGAATTTGAGCCGTTTGGAAAGTGTCCGAAATGCTGCTCCAATGGCAGAACATTCCCAAGCCCATAGTGGTCCTCGGTCTCCCGAGTTCAACCCTCCACCTTCTCAGTTCCCCCTCTTACTCACCCCCACACCTGCTCCTGCCCCAGTCTCACAATCATCGTAGTCCTCCTTATCGACACTCTCAACTCGTGAGAAACTGTTATTTGAACGCGCGTGTCATTGGCATCTGGTGCTCTATCTGCTTGTGATCCATCGTGGTTGGCAAATACACCGTTGAGAGCGCGTATCTTACTGATATGGCTATGGGATTGGATTTTGCGGAGTTGCGTCCAGAGATGTAGAGGACATGGAAGGTGGTTGTGATAGTTTGTGCGGCTCCTGGTTCTGTGCCCAAGGTCAAATGGGCGTGAGAGCAGACGGACAAGGCGGGAGATGAGATGGCTACATAAGAGTTTTCACCAGGTGAGATAAATAATATTAAGACGTAATGGATACTTACGAATGATCTTCCGAGGGTGCTGCGAATGTTGTTCGTCGGGTCAGTAATATGACTAGCCCCCCTGCGGATTCGAGGACGGAGATGGTGCTTTGCGAGGCAGCGTGCTGAACTTGCAGTGATGAAGAGAATTCGATGGCTAATTCGAGCTTGATAGATAATGTTGTAAGTCGTTGGAAACAGTTCGTCAATGATAAATTGCCTCGGACTCGAGGACTGAGCTATATCCTCTTCGTCCTGGGTTATCCCCAAGCTTTACCCTCCATGTCATCCTCTCTTCATCATGTTTCTCTTGCTTCGTAATCTGGTCCGAATACTCCTTGCATTGTCATTATCCGAAGTCCCACCAGCAGCGCCGAAACTTTCATTCACCCAATCCCTTTTCTCCACAAGCTGGCGCAACATGCCAACTTCGCGTTTGATAGCTTCATCCTCAATTCAAGCACGCGTACTTTATCGACGTGGGCAGCGAGAGAAGATTGTGTCTCGTGGAGTTGGGGACATTCGGCGAGAAGTGCAGGGTGGAGCGTCGATGGTTCGGCTAGATCTCGATTCTGTGACTGAACGGGAGGGAAAATTGAGGGGTAAGGCGGTAGATTCGGTGGCTACGAGCATTATAATTAACCAATGTTGAAATATAAAAAATAACTGATGACTCACTAAAGAACCGCTGAGGTATCATTTATATTGTTCATCACGCGGCGGCGCCCGTGAGATTATGCAATCCAGCACCAGTTTTGCGAACTTTTTGAAGCTCGCCCTGCAACCGACTCAATCCGCTCTTCCCAGGAGCGCACACGCTCCCAGCGCCCATTCTCCCCCCCAAACACTCTTCAATTCATGCAGCATTGTCATTCTAATACTCCTCGCATCATCAGCATCATCCAATCCCACACTCAAACCCCCACCCACACCCACCGCCTCTGATCCACGGCCCCCACTCGTCTCCACCAACAGCCTCAAAAATCCAACCTCCCGCTTAATAGCATCATGCTTGGTGATGACTCCCTCCAAGGCTCGGACTTCTTCAGCATGGTCTGCGAGCGAAAACTGGGTACCCTGAAGTTGGGTTTGAAGATCGTTAAGAACGGGTGAGGTGGATGTGGAACGATGCGGATGACATAAGAAGGTAAAGCGAGAGAGTCAGAGGCTAAAATAGAACACCATTAGCAAGTGAAATAATAAATAATAACCTGCGGGTGTAGCGGTCATGGGTGAGTGTTGAAGAGTGCGAATTGTCACGAATTTGCGGTAGATGAGGGGTCAAAAATATCAAGTACTGGGTTGAGATGTAAGCGGCCGTCCAATTTCCTTTTTTAAGAAGGCAAACACACATTCGAGAGATCGGGAAGCAGACGGGCCATCATCTGTAGTCCGCGAGGAGGCGCGAATGCGCTCGTTTAGTTGAAATCATGGTGGGAGGCGGTAAAGAAATATTATTATTTGTATTGATTGGTACACATATTATATAGCAGGCAGGCGAATGCGATATGTACCACTCGCCTCAAACAACCTGCATGGGCACCAGCAGGTCAGCTACTGTAAAACCGGTATTACCATGAAACACATAGCAGCAAGCTCACCTCGCTTTATCCAACATAATCTTCTACTCTCGTGTCGAATTCATCTTATCTAATGATAGGTAGTCAGAAATAGCGATAGGCGAGACCAATATAGTAAATACCAATATATGAGGTAAGGCGTTGATCAGCGCGCTCTTCGGCCTCTCGAAGACGCTCCCCAGCAGCCTTCTCGACACGCTCAAGATCGGAGATACGGCGTTGATCAGCGCGCTCTTCGACCTCTCGAAGACGCTTCTCGACACGCTCAAGATCAGAGGTACGGCGTGCCTCTGCAGCTTCCAGATCGGAGATACGGCGTTGATCAGCGCGCTCTTCAGCCTCTCGAAGATGCTCCCCAGCAGCCTTCTCGACACGCTCCAGATCGGTAAGACGGCGGTCTTCGGCATCCCTGAGTAATTGTTTGAAATTGTCGATTTCCAGTCGAACGGCTGAGGAGTCTCTACTGACTAAATAGAGAGTACGTCAGGTTGCCGTAGAACGAATGAATATAATGCCACGCACACAGGGAAGAGCCGCTGTCACTAGTATCAGTTTTCCCAGAAACTCTCCGCAGGACTTCATCACCATGATTATATTTCCTAATCCGCTTGACCAGAGCTCTCTCGGCATCATCTTCTGCATATTGACGAGATCGGGTATCATCAGACAATTGAGGGTCGCTGTCATTGCCTGTGGTTGACATGTATGATTGGTTGAGAGGGGAGAGTGGAAGTCGACGTCGACGTCGCAAAAAAGGTTTCTTCGAAAACAAGTGTGGAGCTATAACCCGGACAGAAGTCATGGTAGTCGTGTTTTCAGCGTGTATGCTGCATTTTAAACTCCGCTGTTAGCACGAATGTTAACACGGCGGGAACTGCAATATATGAAGACTCTTTATATGGAAATTTATATGTCATCCCCATATGTTATGTAGAATCAGGCATTTAAATATTATCAATATTTTATGTAGGCAAGACCTTTATACAGCAATTTCTACATAAAATATAAGATAACCTATAGAGACTCGCGGCACATGACGTAGAAACAGTGTGAATATGTGATTTTTGTACGTGAAATATAAGTTGCCGTAGAAACGGTCCCTATATATTGTGGGTTTCGCCGTAGCTGCCTAGCGCCCGCCACCATTGGCTCAGCCGGAGCATCTACGGCGAAACCCACAATATATAGGGACCGTTTCTACGGCAACTTATATTTCATGTACAAAAATCACATATTCACACTGTTTCTATGTCATGTGCCACGAGTCTTTATAGGTTATCTTATATTTCATGTAGAAATTGCCGTATAAAGGTCTTGCCTCCATAAAATATTGATAATATTTAAATGCCTGATTCTACATAACATATGGGGATGACATATAATTCCCATATAAAGAGTCTTTATATATCGCAGTTCTCGCCGTGTAATGCTTGCCCTAACGTATTCACCCGTCATGATACGTTGGCCGATCACATGATCCGAACGCATCATGACCAAGCAGGAAGTCGTGTCTCGATCAAGTCTCGATCTCATTGTATATATTACATTTACACCATGAACCAGTTTGTCGTCACGCGCCATCTCTAAATAGCTACCAACGCTCACCCACCCTTCGCGAAACTATGTCAAATGCAAGCTCATCAACTCAGACTCTCATAACTTCCCCCAAATCCGTCTCCTTCCATGCTCGTTGAAAAGTATACAACCGACGAATGAACATGCGATTCCGCGTATCCTATAGGCGTTGACGACATAAGCGGTCCTTTGCTTCGGCCAGAAATGTTAAATTCAACCCTTATCCATTGCACGGGGTGATACCGGTATCAAGCTTCAGCCTGAGGTCGGACGATAGTTGGCGGCCATAGGGTGCTCGAGAACCGTGTTGACCTTGAATTACAGACAGAATAAACATAGATATTAGTCAAAACATCTTCACCAGTTAGAGAAAGGAAATGGACCAGCACACTAGAAAGGCACAGAAGAGCTTCTGTAATTACTGAATAGGCTGCGAGCATACAGGTTGGCCGACAAAAAGTCGCAGTCGCCTGACATGGTACCCTCTGGCGTGAGGCAAGACACTTCATGACATGCATCAGGTAGTCTCGAGGTTCGCTGCGCAAAATTAGAAATACGAAACAGAGTATATGTATATATTGGATGAGACTTACGAGACGGATGTGGTAACGTTCACGCGGTTTTCCCATTCGAAGTCGGTCCACTTACTCCGGAACTAAGCATCCGTAATAAGAAAAATCTATATAATGAATGTAAGTATTTACATGAGCTTCGTTGTAGTATGGAGATTTGATATAGTCCATATCAATGTATGGTAGATTCTTCCCATAAAATACTGCCAAAGATGACACTTGTTTCTGTCGAAGAGACCTACCTGGGCTGATGAGTGTCTGAAACAAACGATTGGGAAAAGAGCGAACATTGATCGTCACTTTGATGCTCTGGAACCCGTGGGGAGCGATGGTATACACTCTAGGTCGCTCGACGAGTTTAAGATTGCCTAACGTTGGGAAGTCCAAATATAGATTCTGGAGCATGTTAGGAGTCTGGTTAACGAGTAAAACGTCTGCGAAGGTTAGGTCGTAACGGGTGTCGCCCTCGCTCGGCTCACCGAGCATAATGTTAAATCCGTGTATCTTGACATACGCCGCATATATCAGGTCGGAGAAACCTGCGAACTCATCTCAGATCTTATAACATAAAATATAAAAGCAGATAGTTACTGGCGAGCCACAAAATACAACTCAGATAGGATATGAAATCTTCACGGATCTCAGTATTCCCAGTCACCTTTCCGACGTTCTCATCAAACTGTGGAAAAACCCGTGAGTACCTTCATCCCTCAAGTCCTCTGAATTTTTTTGAAATCACATACATCGATGGCATCGTCCGCCGACTTCTGCGAGAACTCTCGGAAAGTCAGCAGATCGTCAACCTGCACAATCACAGCCTGTGCTTTCTGCATCCTTCCGTTCCGCCACTTTTGCCTAATTAGAGAGTATCAGCAACGATCATAGCTACAAGCGACTCAAAAAATTGACCTCTTGAGCACCAAGCATCTTGGTGTGCACAGCTTTGGTGTCCTTCAAGAAAATGTCATGAACAGCGGGTGTTGCTTCCAGCTCGCTGAGTGTTTGTATGCAGTTGAGGATACACTCATGCGAGTTCTCGTCGATCGGAACTTGGATTGTCCTACGCGGATGATGGAGGTCGTGATCAACATTGCCTGGGTTGCAAAAAGACATGCCTCAAAGCATATTCAACGCAATGCTATCGCTCGTCAGCTCATCAAAGCGCAGGACTAGTTTAGCCAGTGCTGTGTCAAGGACGGCACCCATAAAAAAGACACCTCCCAGAATAAGCGCTGACAGAGAGACACGAACATCAATAACCTTAAAATAACTCCAAAACACGGCGAGAGCATACTTCTCAAGGGGAGTTTCGCAGCCGCCTTCACAACCTCCAACCTCGCAGTCGTCGTGCTCGTATACCCAGATTCAGCGGCATACGCCCCATCCGCAAGCACCCTCGGCCTCCTCCCTCCTTCGGCTTTTCATCCTTCTTCCCACTCGCATCCCCATCTGGCTCCTCACCCCCATTAGCCTCATCCAACAACCACTTCTCAGATGCCAATATCGGGATCTTGCCCAGCACTTTTCTGATCTCCTGCAACGTGCTCCGGATATCCGAGACGCTTTCGACGTACTCGCCTAGGATCCAGAGGACCCCACGGTAGACTTGCCCGATTTCACCTTACCAAGGGTTTGGATTGGGCTCTCACAGATGGTTTGACGGAGATGAGGGAACTTCTCGACGATTTCACTGTTGACTAAGCATGGGAGGTCAGTGATGAATGGATGGAATGTCATGAGATGTAGAACTTGCCGAACGAATGCAACAACATCCGGAGCTGAAGGGTTGTTCGAGTCTCCGAGGAACTCCATCAATGTGACGTGGATAGACTGAATCGGCAACTGCCTGTATTCTGAGACCTGGATCCACATGGATAGTTAATAAAACGGGTAATCCACCAAGCACCGAGAAATGATACCTTGTCATAATCCGCTTATTGCGTCTTCTGCAACTGTTTCTGGCAACCTCATCGACATTCTGACTAAACGTCATGCTCAGGGCAACGCTCATTGCCTTCTGGCGAACTTCTGTGTAAGGACTGGATTACATTGTCACCGTCGTCGAAAGGAGAGCACCATAGCATGAAACCTGACTTGGAAAGCACTTGGAGAACGTTCATGTCGAGAATATCCCCGTGTTTCGATCGAAGGGTATCCAGACAGTCGAGAACAATGAGTTTGACATTGTTGTCAGATTCCTTGATGTGAAACAAAATGCGGCAGCTGAACAGAAGGGTATGTCAGGAACAACCGGACGGATCCAAATGAAACGAAGAACCCACCTTTCACAACCGCCAGGTTTTGTGTTAAAGTCGTCAGGGTGGTAGCAGATTCATATTTAACGGCATGCGACGAGGCGTGCAAAAGCTCGAAAATGCACCGGCTATACCGAGCCTTGTAGTCGGGTTCAGCATACAATACCAATTCACTGTCTCTATAGCACTCACCCAGTTTGCAGTGTCATTTTTACAGTCCAGTCGTATGACATCGATCACGCTCATCTGCAGTAACTCAACCAACGTCGAGATCTGCTCATAAACGCTCAATATCCACTTTACCACCTTCGGTATCGCACAGTGCGCCAAAAAAAACGAATACGTTCCCTTTGCAAGTCACGTCCGACTCCGCCGCTAAGAAGGTCTGCAAGAGTTCTGGAGCATTGAGTATGAGATTTTCGAATTCGCGGTAGATAATGGCGTATACCGCGAAGACGGCATTTTTGCGGATGTAGGAGTGACGATGTTCCATGTAGGAGCGGCAGATCAGGACCTTTTTCAAAACCCTCATGACCCTCTCCTTCTCCAACTGCTCTTCGGCTTTCTTCATCTGCGCGGCCTGACTGGCCTGCCATGACTGGCGCATCAGCGGGGACATTACGTGTCCCGGCTAAACAGCCCCTCCAGATATGTTTGTGGACGGGACTAGAGGACTGGGAATCACAGGTGGCGTCTGAGCTGCATTTGTATTTGGAGAGGGTGTTATGGTGGAGCGAGATGGAATCGGAGCGGGGAGGAGAGGGTTTATAAGGGACACGTGGCACGGTGGGGGGATTAGAGGAGGTTTACGTGGTGGGAGAGGAGGCATGATATTCGGGCCTGGTAGTTTCTCCCTATCTTTACCCTTGGCGCGCAAGAGAAATGGGTTATGTATCACTTTCTGTGGATGTGTGGTTGGATTTGAGGAAGAGGAAACGATAGGTACGAGCGTAAATGGGGACGCGCTGGATGACGATTGACCTCCTGGCTCGTGGGGAGGTACATCAGAGGGTTGAAGCGCAAACAGATTCCGATCGGGGTAGAGGTTGGGATTGAGGATGTTGGAACTTGGCGCAGAGGTGGAGTAGGCGGGTGCGGTTTAGGTGGAGACGAAGCGGGTTTCACGGTAAGTGGGCTGTGGTAAGGACATTATTAGAATTTGAATAAATGGGAGAATGTGATTAGAGAGATACGGCAGCGAAAGATAAACACATGCAGACAGGCGCCCACAGTAAATGACATGCAGGATAAACCCAAAAAAAACAACAACAAACCTTGCACAAACGCAAGTCCACAGTCCACACCATCCCCTCCTTCAGCATGTATAACCAGCCTTAACGCGGCAAAGAACTGTCCGCCCATCAGAGTATCTGACTGGCCCAAGTTCGGGTGAAAGTATTTCAAGATCTAATAAGACAATCATTGAGCCTCAGTGCGCAGAGTATAAAAAATCAAACTCACCGAATCGATATCAGACAGAAACGTGTGAATAGCACCCTCTGAACCAGGCTCTGACGCCGACAGCGAAGCAATCGTAATACGTATTGCCATATCATCGGTTGTGACTTGTCGTTGTTGGTTGTGTGAGATTCAGCGAGGTCGTCGAGGGACGCAATGTAAAGAGCATACTTGGCGTCGTCGAGGGCGGATTGCGTACAGGTTCAGTCGATGCATCTGCAGGAGATGATAGTGTTCAAGTTGATTACGTCACAAATGAAATGCTTACATAATTATCTTATCTCTCGACAATGACTACGTGGTGAAAACTGCAGGGTATCAAACCGTACTCGAACTAAAAATCTACTTTTAAAAAGTGAATGCACGTCCGGTACTTCTAACGTCATTTCATCGGGTAGAGCATTCAGGACGGCGTGTCTGCTAAGTTTTTAAAAATTATAGCATGTTAGTGCATTAGGTGCATAATCAGCCATTTCCATTAGGAGTCGCCGAGTTGTGATTGCCAGGCCCCTATCTAATTGCCGTCCCAAAATCTACCCTCCAACATTGAGCGCACAAGTTCAAACAATGCACTCCAGACGTGATCATTGTTGTTCTTAACCGTAAGAGCGCCCAGATGTAAGTAATCATGAAACGACTCAACCTGGAAGACTCCAAAGTCTGCATTACAAACTACCGAATATACCTCATCTCCTAGGCCATCGCATTAAGAACCTACTCCATCCTCTCTCGTGGGCGTTTTTCTATCTATATACTTTCCCGAGGTAACATTTAATCACTGCCAACTTACACCGTGAATAATATTAAGGAAGTAATACGACGATAAACCAAGAGGGATGAAGTGAAGTGAGGACCAGCTGGTGACGTTCCCGAGATGTGAAGGTAAATTTTACGCAAAGATTATAGATATGAATGCATCGATGAGACGGAGAATGGAATCTGTTTGTTGATGCCACGGATGCAAGAGGGTAAGGATGAGGTCGCCCGATGGCGAATTGCAAAAATGATGGAGGACGGGCGATGAAGTCCCCGAGATATAAAGACGCATGGGGCCGCGAGTAAGAATAAGGATGATGGTATGATATGGATTGATGAATGTGATATGAGAAGATAGATGCGCGGACAGGATGAGACTACCTGCGCATTATGCACGTCAGTCCGCGAGACTCTGAAAAATACACACGGACGCCAGACTCACCAGTAGAGAAACAAAGATGACATTCATATCACAGAATCCCCGAGTCCTTCAGGGCGTTCTGTAGTATTGTCTCCTTCACTGCGGCGAAGACTAGTCTGATGTTTGTGGTATCCGTTGCTTGTGTGAGACTGTAGCCACAATACGACGACAACTAGACTTACTGGGGATATACGCTCAGCCGCGCCAGATTAGCTTGCATGAAACGCCATAAGATATACTTTGCAGCCTTGTTGATGTCCGGTCCGGCCGTGTACTCAGGAAAGTACTTTTCAAGTGGGACCTATAAAACGACAACGATGCAGAAGTGTTAGTATCAGAATGAAAATAAAACGACGCAGACAAACCTTTGGCAGTTTGCTCTTGAAAACATCAATCTTATTTCTCGATAAGATTATCGACGTGCGGAGGAACCAACACGAGTTGATAACGCTCTCGAATAGCACAAGAGACTCGGCCATTCTGTTCTACAGTACAGATCATGGCGTCAGATACCGAAAGAGAGGCGGGTAGGATAACAAAGCGGGGAACGCACTGTCTTCGATTCCTCTAACAGCACTTCTTTACTCGCAGGAGAACGACAGACTTTAGGGGGCCCATTTTTATGTATCTATGATAGGCTGTACAACACTGGGCCCCCGTTAGGGGGCCCATAAATTGAGTAATATATATATCTTCCCAAATGACACCACTTGAGAGTGGACTGTGGACCCGTTGTGGAGCAATGGTGATTACAATGCTCTTCAGAGGATACAGGAGCGTATTGCCAAAAATGGCAAGTGGTCGCCAGATCGGGAAGTCGCGTCTCTCGTGCTGGTTATTC
>KN833162.1:0-16148 GCA_000827315.1 Piloderma croceum F 1598
ACAAGCTTCTTGACAGCATTATGTAAAGCGCGGGCAGCTTGAGAAGGATCTGGCTCCGAATCCTTGAATATATGTGCATAGACTTTGTCAGCAATTAGAGGCGCATCGCTATCCGTGATCGACCACATCGTAGCGATTACACCTTGGTATCCAGCAGACAGCATCCCCGCGGCAAGATGGACAGCTTCTTGGGCAAGCTTTTCGTCTCCTGTCGCTGTTTGACATGCAGAGAGAAAAGCGAGTCGAGCATTACAAAGCGAAAGACTGTTCAGGCGGGAGAGTGTTAGGCGTGATTGGTTAGCGAGAAGCAACGCGCTTTCATTAGGGCTTGTGGGATGCTGAATGCCATGACATGCAAAATGGGCGAAGCTCGACTCTTCCAAACCAGCTATGACGTTCTCTACGGTGGCATTTGACTGTAGCAATTTCTTGATATTTGATGACCCCACACGATTTTCAATGCAATCAAGTTCTTTCTTCATGCCAGGCAGCCGGGACTCCACTGGTAAAGCGACAGCAAGAACTTGGCGGTTTGGTAGCGTTGTGAGGCACGAGTCGATGATAAGATTCGAAAATGTTGGTGTATACGAAGACACAACAAAATCCGACAGCTTCGATCCTGGAAAGGCCTTCGTTCCGTAGATCCCTGCAGCATGGATTGGAAGAAAAGTTAAGGCCCCGTTAAACACCACCACACGCAAGGCAACTCATGATTTGACAGGTCATCCTACAAAATAGAAGGTTATAGACACTAGACATAATCTCAGATTTGAAGCGACTCACAGAGAAAGCTAGGCCATCCATCAGGAAAATCAGAAAAAAACTTAATCGGGATTTAGCTTGACTTAACATGCTTATCGCCGAATAAGTGCAAATAAGTGCAAATTCAGCAAACGACATAGCTTATTGGCACTTAACACGACTTAATTGGGATTTTAAGTGATTTTAAATACAAATTAAGCGAATTAAGTTGCAAAAAAAGTTGATTAAGCTATGTCGTTTGCTGAATTGCACTTATTTGCACTTATTTAGCAATAAGCCCGTTAAGTCAAGTTAAGTTTTTTTCTGATTTTCCTGATGTCGAGTATCGGTCTCATGACAGTATGCCAGATATAAGCCAAAATGGTCTGAAATGCTGTCTCAGAATTGTGGAAAGGGCTAACAAGCCGCATTGCCTGGTTCTCGTCACGTAATGGAGATGTTTGAGAGAGAATTAGTTCGAATGCTGCCTCTGCGAGCGAATCATTACAAAAGTCATCCGAAGCTCTCGTCTCAAGATCGATGTCATGTAAAATGTTGCAGCCTTTGCTCCTGAGCAAATGTCTCAACAGTCGATGAAGTGCTTCTGCAGCTTCGTGAGTAAAGTGTTCGAGGGGGATATGAAGAATGTCATCAAGCTCAGGCATAAGTATGAGCGCGTCACAACAAGTTTTGCCAACATTGATGGATATGATTGGTCCATTTCGGGCAGCTACTTGGAGCTGTGAAAGTGTCCGTGGTAGGAGGAATTGATCAAATCCATCCAGTCCTCTGATGTGGTGCAGGAGCCTGTCCCTCTCGTCCGCCAGGTCGTGATAACATTCTGAGGTGGTCTCAAGAGACAGTTGTGGGCCATTGCTTGAAGTAGCTTTGAAATTGACAGCAGTGCCAGCTCCTTCCAATTTCTTCGACAGCTCGGTAAAACTACTCGCAATATTAGGATGATGCTGCTTGAGCTCATCGAGAGGCGAATGAAGTTGGAGAAGTTGACCCCATATGACGGAGTTGCCTTGGTCCATCCACGCAACTGCTGTTTTGTACTGACCAACGCCAATTGCAGCTGAAACAGCATCCCTCACCACCGGTCCCACCCTTTCAAGGAAATGGTGACGGTCAGCAATAGATAAGCTAAGCCAAGCCATATTGGGAAGAAGACGGAAGGCAACACTGTATGCATCTAAGACCGAGTGACTATTGTAACGTTGGCAATGCATAGCCCAGCGAGAACAAGCAATGAATCGGATAGAAAAAGAACCTGTATTTGACTTCACAGCTTCTTCATACATTTGGCCAGATTTGTTGATGTCACCGAGATCGCCAAGGCGCTCAAAGCGACGGGAAAGCGAATTTCCGAGATTGTTCAAGAAAGAAGGCTTGTCGGGATGGCCATCCGGAGTGAGTCATACTGCATCCTCATTCATCAAGATGGACTTGTTGATGTCACCGAGATCGCCAAGGCGCTCAAAGGCGAAATGCCGAGATTGTTCAACTTTGAAGGCTTGTCGGGATGGCCATCCGGAGTGAGTCGTACTGCATCCTCATTCATCAAGATGGACTTGTTGATGTCACCGAGATCGCCAAGGCGCTCAAAGCGACGGGAAAGCGAATTTCTGAGACCGCCCAACAAAGAAGGCTTGTCGGGATGGCCATCCGGAATGAGTCGTACTGCATCCTCAAACATCAAGATGGACTTGTTGATGTCATCAACAATGCCCATCCGCTCGAAACGATCCAGAAGTGCAGTGCCATATTTAGCCGCGTAGATGTGTGTTTGACTATTGTTCCAAGATGCATTTCTCATTGCTTCCTCATATATATTGACCGCTTTATGCAAGGCATCTTGATTCTGGGATCGCTGGGATTGGATGGCAAAAATATTCCCCACACCGACTAAAAATATGGATCTCTTCGGATGCGTGTTTGGCAGAAATTGAATGCTCTGGTATATATTTTTGATCGCATTCGAGTCAAGCTCGTGACCGGTAGCTTGGGGGGAAAGCATCCTTTGTAGGATGGATGCAATCATCCGATGATACGCTAGCAGTGCGTATGATGACGAAATCAATCAAAATCAACAACACTACTAAAAGACGTGTACTGAGGTTGCGAGTTGGTGAGTGACCCTTCCTGTAAGGTTGAAGTGGTAATGAAGTGAGTTTTTACGTGCCGCGCGGCGCGCGATAGCGGCGAGCGACAAACGAAATGCGGCGGGTGAGACTAAAGCGTACGCGGGCAAGAACTTACATGGGAGCGTGCGATAACTATGTCGAGAAGCGAGATTCGCGGTTCTAAGACGAAAGATTCCTGATACTGAGGCGCAACAAGAGCTATGAAGAGTGGGGAACGGGGATCCCTGATTTCTTGTTTTTCTGCTATGTACAAAGGGTATTTATACTAAATGCAAGTTCTGAATAGAAAAGGGAAGCATGTAAATTTTATCAGGCGAATTAAATGACCAGAGGCGCGTATGTAAAGTCCAACAAAAGGATTACCGCTTTAGGCACCTTCCGTGATCACGTGACTTCACGGTATTTCTAGAGCGCCGGTGCCGACTAGATGCCGGAGCGGCTTTGTTGATGCGTCCCCGCTGTTGTGAAGCGCCGGCGAGCCTACTAGCTCGGGAATAAAAGATTCAATTGATAAAGTTTCGTAAGGAGCCTCGCGGACTTGAGATTTGGCGACAACGAGGTGACGGCGACGTGATAATGTGCAATAAAATCGGGAAAAGGTCGGGCCGGGCGTAATCTTTATCGGAAATGTTCGGATAACCTCGAAATGAGTCGGGAATGGTTCAGTGACATCCGTGACATGTAACGTCTTCACGTGATGGGCCATCCGCGTTAGAGCGAATGCGATAAAATGCAAAAATCCCCGGTTAGCCAGTTAGCGGGCTCATCACCGATCGTCAAGTGGAAAGCCTGCGCGCAATGGATAGGCATTGAGACGTCATAATTGAGTATGCAGGTATCTCACCTGCGTCGTTTTCAATGTTTGTTGATCATGGTTCAGATTGAATCGAGCCAACTGAGAAACCAGCACGAAGCTGGAAGGAAAGGACGCCATCAACGGATTTTACATCCAGACATCGCGAGCAACCTATAAAAAGGGATGAGCAGATGCAATATCGGGAGAATAGAGCAGATTTACGCTGTTTATTGTCTGCCATAGCTATGATCTTGTTTACGGTGATGCGCACAGACTCAAGCCCAAAAGATTTTGCCTGAACATGGCTGAGGCCAGCAATTTCAATGCTGAAGGAGGCGCAATCTGTCGGGCTGAACGATGCATGAGCAGAAGATTCGATCTGTACTTTTATTTACCCACAGCTCAGACTTGACTTTCAACATCCACAAATTTTCTGATCCGGGCGACATTGTGTTGGATTCAGCCACGACATTACCCCCGGTGACTACTTTCGCTACCGGTTGTAAATCTCGTGGAAGAGCGAAATTGGAGGAGGGTAGGAGCTTTAAAGCTATGTCTATTTCACATGGATCAGCAATCATGAACGAAATAGAAAGGAAGTCTGATTACTGTGGAGCGTTATGCTAAGACAAGCAGTCAATGGGAGCCTGATACAGAAGCTTGCGGCAGTGGCACTCACGTAGTCATTTACAGACGAAAAGTATAACTTTCAGTGAAGACTTTGATCGAGAGCAACAGCGCGATATGATGGTGGGGACAGTTGTGGGAGAGTGTGGCAAGCCTTCAAAATGATATTTGAGGACAGGATCGCTCATAAAACCAATGAGGCTTAGGCGAGGTACGAACGTTAAGGCCTTGAGGTGCTGAGGCCTGAGGCCTCGGACTCTGAGTCGGATCAAGTAGGTGGTACTGCGTTGTCTTGATCTCACATTCCCGCACCGGGATTTCCCTTCTCCATGACGCTCTGTAAAAGTGGATTGTCAGAGGACCGCCGTTAGTCCTAGGTAAGGGTAGATCATAATCCAAACACCGAAGGTGTCTGGGAGGACCGGAGGGTAGATAACCTCAGGCAGACACCAAGTGCGCTTTGGCAAAAATGCTAGATGCTAAAGGCTCCGAAATACGGACACGGACGGAAATTTTGCTCAAAAGCCACCAAAAAAGATTGAATTTGGGCTAAATTACCTATCTGGGAAGGAAAAAGTCTGGATTACTTTTCCGGACACCAAACGGTCAGAAACGCAAATTTTCGATTGGACCGAATGGACAAAAGGGGCAACAGCCAGAAAGGCTACTTCTGCGATTGGAGAGAAAGGCTGGAATGAAATCAGGGGGCAGGCAGTGCCAGCTATGCGGATGCGGCAGTGTTCACTTGAAGTATCCGGTGCTGATTTCCCCGACACTGAGCCAGGCAAGTACCTATCATATTACAGCTAGTACAGACAAAGCTGATTCTAAGTGCTCGTGTACAGCCAAGCTATTATGTATTTGAGGTCCAGTCCCGAATCCTCAACAGCATTACCCCTTCGCCCCATATTATTGTGAACTGTCGTGGACTGCAGTCCAAAGTTGCGTTCCACATCTGCCATGCCACTTATCCTCAAACCCACAAGCTCCTGTGACATCTGCAAGGAAGATTACAATTGCGACAAGCTCGCTCGTTCCCCACACTCCATCGACTGTGGCCACATTTTTTGCAAGACGTGCGTACAAACTATGGGACATTTGTTTGTATATTCATCTGACGAACGCCTTAGCTGTCTCTGTGACATCATGTCAAAAGTCTGTCATCTTTGTCGAACGCCCTTCGTGGTAGGACTTAGGCTGCACGTCAATGCTGTAGAGGGCGCCAACTCTGTTCTTAATATGGGTGCACACTCCAGTGCTCTTCTGGAACGTATCGCTTTAGTTTCTAACGAGTCTTCAACGACGGAGGATGTTCTAATAGTCGTTGCAGAAGTTAGTGACTGGCTCTCTGCCCATTCAAATTGGCGTGATTCCAACATGGCAAGTGCTTACTTTGTTTTCCGCCCAACAAGCCTCGTGGCTGTTTCGGGCCTGGGCTGTATGCTAACATGCCACTCCTCCTTTTAATTCCAGCATAAGCCACTGCGACTCGCTCTTGACGCTCTCTCCCGCTACCGAAGCTTGCGTGCTGTGGAAAGCAACTTGCGTATGCAGCTACAAGAAGAAAGAGAGGCCGCATCACTGCGTCATAACAAACTTCAAACCGATTTGAAAGTTGCGTCGAGTGACTTGCAAATTGAAAGAGGTCGGTTTATCGCAGAACTCGGGGCCGAGCAAGAAGAACTCTGGGCCGAGCAAGAAGCCTTGGCTAACATCCAGAATAATTTTCTGAATATTCTCCGTGAAGCAGGGAGTAGTATCCAAACGTTACGGAGCGAGAACGGGTACTTGTTATCAGAGCTACAGTCCGCACAAGCGGAGAAAAGCACTGGTAGCATCCACTCCATACATGCTGTGCCCGTTTTGAAGAATACATCCAACCAAGGGGATGTTTCTTCACCACAGTCCAAACTTCTTGGGGGGAGCGGCTCGTCTTCACTCGAAGATGTTATTAAAGAGTTGCAGGGTCGATGCCCGGCAGCATGCGGAAAAGGACAGAGGGATCAACGTTCGCTAACGCAATGTTTGTCTTTTGGACCCGGAGCTCTTTCTCTCTCCCGGGATGGATTAGCCACTCCCTCGGCGCTACCCTGCATACCTAAGAGTTCGCGCCAACTTTTGAAAATGGCCAGTTCTCCTTCCTTCAGGAAAAATGGAGATAAATGCTCCTCGGGAACAGACAGGCAAGGTATGGCCACAGGCTGCATGATGCAGTTCCAGCCGGACACTTCTTGGGATCTGTTGGCAGATGTGACTACTGGAATGAGAGAGGCATCTGGAGATGAAAAACACCATAACAGTCTCAGACAATGGTGGCCGCACTCATGGAAAATCTTCCGTTCCTCAGGAGCTTGCATTTAGGTGCAACAAGTGACCTCACCATATTTATGAATTTGATTGGACCATTGACACCCTGATACATTACCTATAGTAATTTCTACTCTCCGACATAGTACTTGTAGTAGTCTTTGACTTTGATGATATTCTTAGAAGTTAGAACAATCCCCAGCTTGATGAAACTAACAGCCTGAGATCGTGTGATATTCAAGCAACAAGCAACCAATGTGCGGATTACCAAGTACAGTGCAGTTGTACTACTGTGATCACGTAGCAAATACTAATCAGATCAGCTAAATACAGGACCCCAGAAGCTCCCATATATCTTTGTCCGGAAAATAGTGGATTTGAGGCCAGAAAAGTCACATCTTTGTCCAGATTTGGCATATTGTTTTTGGTCCAATAAATATGACCTGGCGGGGTTCCCACCGGCAATGGGGAGCTCGCCAAATCCGAGTTTCCAAGTTATTGGCCTATGGCCAATTGGCAATTATGGATTTTGCGGCCAATGGCCAATTATAAATAAATTTCTAACAGAGCTGAACAATTTTCAGATATTTTCATAGAGGAAAATTGCATAAATGACATAATAATATTGATCTATAAATGTATACTCACTAAGGTTCACCATAAATATCCAATTGAAATCCCAGCTGGTTACCACATTTATTATCTTTGTTAAGCATTAACATAGATTCAGTTTCTTTTGGCTTTTTAAGATGTGCATGATCAAAGTGTGTGAAATGCCAAACATTGCAAATTTTTAACTTGAGAACTTGCTACAAAAGATAAGCCCACAGAAAAATCCTTTTCTTCAACCTCAACCACCACTTTTTCCAGGGTTGCCCCCTGACTTTTATGTATTATGGCTGAACACAAGTCTTGACCCATGGGTTTCCCACACTTTTATTTCCTTATTTTTAGCATGAATATTTATCTAATAAATATGAAACAACCATATTCAGAAAGCTATTGATTAGGTCCTTCTATTAATGATAAAAAAAACAATTTCATTTTGGCCTGACTGTTCATGAAACCTTGGGTTTAAATTATACTTTTGTTTGTAACAGATAGCTCCAACAAATAGCTTTTCAGAAACTATTTCTTTCAAATTTATTGTATAAGAACTCATGTTATAAATAAATAAAAGTGTGAGAAACCTGCTGGTCAAGACTTGTGTTCAGCCCTATTATGTATGGTGATCCCCCAAGCCATCATAAGAGGAAGCTGAGTATGTGTCAGAGTTTTCCCTGTTTTAGTCTCCCACCTTGCAACTGCTGGTGCAATTGGGACCCAAGAAGGACTGAGACATCTGAGACATCTCATCATCATCATTTAAGCTGATGAAATGGTGTCCTTCAGCAGCGGGATTGGCCCTGAAAGGATCATCCCCTTATGGGGATGATCTGGTATAGGTGAAGGTGGATGCCTGTGGCTCTCATTAAAGCCTACAGAAGGCTGGAACACAGGCTGAGAAACAGGGGTGTGTACTATCCGTGGCTGTATGGTAGCAACGGTCACAGTCACACTGCTCTTGTTGCATTGCCAGAAAATTAGGAGGTACAGGTCACACAGCAGTGGTTGCTAGTCGGTAAAATGTGTCACAGGGTCAAAAATATGTATTGAAATTCCCCAAAAAAACCTAATCATCCTTCTCAGTCAGCAATTCATCTTCCCACTTTTCCTCATTGTTTTTAAAATTGGGCCATTAGTGTTCCATCGGTGACACTGCCACACTACTGTCCTGCTGTCGGTTGCTAAAATTGAATCATGTCACACCATATCTTCCGTGGTTGCTAATTTGGCAAATGTGGGAACCAGCCACACTTGGACCACGGTTGCTACCATGCAACCAGATAGTAAGCTTGACTTACCTAATTTCCCATAATTAGCATATATACAATTCAGAGTACTGAAAGTTAGACTTTCAGTATACTTGCCTTTTGGCATAGTTGTACTAATGGCTGTTTTGTCTGGTCTTCTTACAGGGTGCCATTCCAAGTAGGAGTACCACTATGACTGTGGCTATTATGATGTTCATCAGTGCCTGTCATGTCAAGATGACAGGATTGAGAGTGTTCACATTCAGCAGTCCTATCACAATCAGGTGTAGAAGGAAGATCCCTATGCAGACCATTAGTTTGCAAGTTCCAGAAGAATAGAACACAAACTCACATTTAGAAACACAGGTTTACCAGAACAAGTGAGCTCCAATAATCTAGAAACGGACTATAGGTAACAAAAGAAAGTAAGATAAAATAAATAGTAATATACAGGATGACTCACCAAAGGCAGCTGTATCTGAGATTTTAACTACGCAGCACAGATCAATTGTTGATCTGGATTACTAAATAAACTATTAAAAAAGCGAATATATTGAAGAAATTATGCATGGCGGGGTTATAAACTGCTCATAATCAAATAGTATCACTTTCAGACATCAATATCAATGATCTTGATGGAATTCTGACTCTAGATGAGCCAAAAACACCTAAAAATGCGAAATTGATGAGTAACAGGGCTTATCAGTGTCAGTTAACCTCACAAATCTAATGGAACAGCTATGAAAAGGTATTCAGAAAGTTATTAGCATTGATACTTTACAATGGAAGTTCATACATGATCACTCAAAAGTTACAGTTGTCATGGTACAGGGAGTGAGAAGAGATGATAAGAGACAGAACAGCAGACACAGCTGCATACATCCAAATCGGGACATGCATCCAAATAGGATGACATGCTATTTTGTGGTGCTTATGCTTTTGGTGCCCAATATGGACAATAGGGGAGCAAGCTCCCCAATTAACTTGGAAAGAGCCTTCTTCACCAGCAGAACCCTTGCTCACCACAGCATTATTTCTGTGATATTTCAAGTACATAACATAACAGACTTTTGTTTATATGTTTTCCTTGCAGAAGGATTCAGGGTGCAGAATGTTTTTTGGTGATGTAATTATTTTCTCGATCATAACCTTACATTTGTATCTGTTGGGGTACCAATTCATCTATCTTACTTGATGAATTGGTACATGGCAGACATACTGGAAAGAATCTGAATATAACATCATTGTATATCCATCACATATTAAAAATAATGGCATGATTTGAAATATGCACATGTAGCATATGCTGAATATGAAGTGGCTATATTTGAGCATGTCCGCTGTGCTTCAAATTCATTTACACTGCTTCATATCAGTTCATTTGAACATGGCAAAATTACATGGTTGTAGTGTTAGCTTCCTGTACTTCCTGTTTTGTAATAAAATAATTATAACTGTGCACAGGCATGAGGGGCCACTCACACCCAACTTGTGGTCTACTCTTGGCCACTTATGTGAAATTGGCAAGACATACTCAGATTGTGTGAATATAAAAATAAGACATATTTATGAGCAATCCTGCAGCATTTTTCAATAATTAGTGAATTTTCACATATTTGTGGACTAATTTAGAATTTTCTAATGCCTTTTTATTGTTTTACTATTTGACATTTGGTTTATATAAATACAAAATCTTAATGTGAGTGCTTACTATATGTCTAAGTATTCAAATATGCAGAAGGAATTGCTAATATATGTCTTAATTTTATATTCACTGCAGTCTAGGTAGTTTTAGTGGTGCCACAGTGTACAAACATGGCACGCGGAGATGCTGGTGAGTTCTGCATTAGTTTCCATTAAAAGGGGCAAGGAACCCTTGGCAAGCAAGGGGGCCCCAAGGTTTTTAGGGTGTTCTACACTGTCAGATATTTGGTTGATTTTATCTATTTTACTTCCTGTGCTATATCAATTCCTTCAAAGCTTTTTTAGCTGCAGCAACACTAGTGACAGAAGTTGGATTCAGTGTGAGCTCACCAAAATGCCAGTGGCTGTACAGGTGATATGGCATGGTGTTGGGTATTTAGAGGCCCCAAGAAGCTCCCCTATATATTTGTCTGGATGTAACAAGACCAGACAAAACAGTCACCAGTACAACTACACCAAAAGGCAAGTATACTGAAAGTCTAACTTTCAGTACTCCAAATTGTATATATGCTAATTATGGGAAATTAGGTAAGCCAAGCTTACACCTCCAGAACAGAACATCACGGTATGGAAACAGCTGGGGTTGTCCCAATCCTAAACCCCTGAGTGTGTAGGCTGAAATCAGTCCAAGTGAGTCTGTGCAGATTTTGTACTCCGCACAAAAGTTGCACTGAGTAAGGGTTGAACCAATGTTTCAACCTTGGAACCAATAGCAACGGCCAGATCCACACTTAACCACTGCACCATGATGGCTTGTAAAATATTGCTCACTTGTTCTATATGTGTGACCCTCTGTAAAAATGGAAATTTGTGTGACTGTATGGCAAAGGTCTAGCAAAAGTCAAGTTTTAACTAAATTTTGACTAAATCCCATTTTACATCATTTGCCTAACCGTAACTGGACTGCTGGAATTACCTTTTGGTCATCTGACATTCAATTTCCTTGGCGTGAGTTTGGCAGACCTAATCAGTCTCAAGTCAGATTTCATCTTGTATATGTCAAGTAGAATTTGTGCATTGGTCATGTAAGAGTCTTGTGAATGTCTCAGAAAGTCAGGTTCAAGTGCTTAAACTAGTCCAGTGCATATTGCGTGAAATTCAGACAATAGTCCAGTAGTAGTTGTGCAGACATCAGAACAGTCAGGTTACATTCATCTACATACTGACAAGATGCTATGAAGTCCAAGGATCAATGGGTCTACATATGAGCGCTAAGCCAATGTATAGATCAAAACCATAGCACTGTAATATTCAAACCTTCAGGTCTTTGTTGTGCTGTGTGTGGTGGCTTTCTTTGCTTTGCGCTAGAACAAGCATTATAATGTGGATGTGAGGGTAATGAACAAGTGACTTACAGAGTGTAAGATGTCGTCAGTGGCTTGCTTCAAATGTTGCTGATCCTTTGGTGCTTGGAGGGTTATCAACAGCAATTCTAGTTACTATATCATCAGTGTCATGGATGTGATTTATAAAACCTGACACTCACCATCTTTGGAGTGTTTATTAATCCCTGGAGTGGTCAAATTGCAGTCCTTCATCAGCTCCTTCAGTTCATCCTTAGTCAAAACCTGTATCATCACACGAGTGCAGGCATTCCCATCCTTATCCTGATTTTCCATTTCTGCTGGGTCTGCAGGACCTTGATTCACAGGTGGCTTGTGGAGAATCAGTCTCAGCACAAGTGGGGAATGTGCTGATACTTACACATGACTCTGTCCAAAACCACCAAAGCAGTTCGACGACACTAGATAAATAGATGTTGCTCAGGTAGCTTGCAGGGCTGATATTATGGGAGAAGCAGAGATGTCAAGCAACCTTGCAAGTCTTGATTGCGGTGGCAAGTAATTGGCATGCCATACTAACATTGCCGATGCTGTCCCACAAGATGAGCACGGTCATACAAGTGAGTGTTGTTGCGGTAAATTGATAGTGGCCCCAGGACTCATTCTTGTCATCGTCTGAGATGTCGGGTGAATGTGGATCTGCATTTTTGATGCGGTTGAGGAAACCAATTATGTCGTCCGAAGGCCCTCCACTTTGGAAGGACAAGTTGCTTCACATGGATTTCAGGAGCTCTTTAGCATGAGGAATCAAAGGGAATTCTTGTGAGAATGTGGCTGTCATGAACTGGTCAGTGCAGTCAGAAATAAAAGGAGGGTGCATCAGATGGATCAATCAATCACCTAAGAGATTTTCAACTGAGAGTATGGGTGTTAGGCTTAGCTCGTATATAATAAAGCTTGTATCGGCCACTAAACTTGGCACTGTATGCTGTTGCAAGAAAGATGATGCCCAAGCTGCTTCTTTGTGATTACCAGCAGCTTCTCAGGTCCTGCAGGCTGAGGAATTATTCAGTGTGGTAGCCCATGCCAATATGAGTACCTGACAATTTACCAGCATCTGCAGTTGTTGGGGCTACTTCTTCATCATTTGGGGCATCTGCTCCATGACTGTGGGTCATCTTCCACTTCTTCTTCTTCTCGTGAGGGTGCCGACCGGCAGAGCACTTCTTGCTTTCAGGGGATATCCATACTTTGTCATCATCGTCAGATTCATTGTTGAGCTCCTCGTCATTATCAGAATCTGCAGAAGCCTTCACGAGTAGAGTATTGCCTAGAACATGGTCAGCTTTCCAATGTGCAGCACATAGTGCAAGGAGTAGCTGCTGTGTCTCCATCTTCACTAATGCAGCATCCCACTCCTTGGGATAATATGTCTGAAAATATGTTTTGGTTTTCTGTTGATCTTTTGCTTGTTGGTCTCAAGGCGGCGGAAGGGAAAGTAATTCCATTTTGATCATGCATCCAGTCACCTTGATTGTAGCATATTCACTAGTTGTGATCAGTATAGAATTTGGCATGACAGATTGCTTGTTCCATAGGTGGTCTCAATACGTTCGTTGGCAAAATTTTGATGTTGGGGTCATTTATACAGTCCTCCAGGCTCCAAAGAACCTCCAGGGCATACTGGGCTGGCCTTGTTGCTGGCTGATGAGTGCTTCAACCATCCGAATGTGGATTGGAGATATGCGAAAGGGAGTCACTTGGGGAAATTGGAGGGCTATGATGGGAGGACTATGTGGGCACACTATGGGGGCAACAATACGATCAGTAATCCATTGTTCTAATTAGCTGTGGATATTGGCTTACATGTTTTCTTGACAGTTTGCTTGAAGGGTGTTAATCTCAGTGTTGAGTTGACAGTTCTCTTGCCAGATAGTGTTGTCTCAACCGACTTTTGGTTTTTTTCGTATTTCAGAAATAACTTGACACCGTGTGTTCAGGGGGCCCATAAATTGAGTAATATATATATCTTCCCAAATGACACCACTTGAGAGTGGACTGTGGACCCGTTGTGGAGCAATGGCAATTAGAATGCTCTTCAGAGGATACAGGAGCACATTGCCAAAAATGGCAAGTCGTCACCAGATCAAGAAGTCACGTCTCTCCTGCTGGTTATTCATGGTAGTCAATGTATTGAAACATTCAGAAATCCATCCAGTTATGTTCATCATTAACATCCATATGATCCAACTCTTCTTCAATATCATTCATCTCATCTACAATAGATTGTGACATATGTCTCACTTCAAGACATCCCCAGGGATTAACCTGGGCTCACTCTTGATCCTCTTTCTATGCTTACCTGATGTCTTTGTCTAGTTGACTTCAACCACCTCTACTACTGCTTGTGCTTCCTCTACACTGACAGCAGCTCCAGTTTGCAGTTGCTTTGCCTGGGCCTTTATAAAAAAAAAGTCATTAAAGGTGGTCAAGGTGGAGGGTGGAATACTCACCCTCAAAAGCGACACCTTGGCTTTTTTCTCATGCGTAGTAGGTTCCTATGTTTATGCTGTCTGGAATCTGAGGTTAATTATGAAAATTATATGTAGGAGACACAGTGTTGATCAATGTCAAGCACATGGAGGTGTTTTAGATGAAATGCCAATGTAGTACTAGAAAACATAATTGTATGTTAGGAAAGCAGCTATGAGCGAAGATAATGAAATTAGGATGTACAAAAAGATGTTACAATGATAGAAGACAGACAATTTCTGAGCATTGTTGAAATCGGATGTCAGTAGTTGGTGGAAGGGGTTAATGGATGGAATTGGTGACAACGAAGTTGGCAGTGCGCGGTGATATAAACAGTGTGGCAGTGAGCATGTGGAGAGTGTAGATACTCGGTCCCGTGAGTTGTACAGTGGGAGGTTCAGTGTCAAGCAAGATCGAGATGCATGGCTGTAGATTGAAAATGCGAGATTAATAATTGAAAGTGTCAGTAAATCGGTCATAACAAAAGAAACATATGTCAGAACTCGCCTAAAAGTTGTTCCCACCAGCAGAGAACAAACAAATATGTGGATTCGTGGGCTTGCACGAAGATATCAAGTTCTATGGTGGAAAGTATGGAATGAGGATGGGCGTACACTCAGGTAAGTTATTTCCTAGGGGACAATGGTTTCAAGGATTGACCTCAATCCTTGCCAAATCAGGAAATCCATCCCACCCCTAGGCAGAGCACTGTGATGCCATAATGACTCTCCTACTGCTCAGGATCATTGTGCCATTATATGAAATTATTTTCAGATTATCTCCACAAGGCAGGGTTTACTATATAAGGAATTTTAATCAAGGACATTAAAAAACATGATCCATATATCACCAGAGGTCATTTTCCAAGTAGAATCCAAATCTAGTGCCATTGTGGCTGTGTCATTCTTAATTAGGGTCCTCCAGACATTTGCAGCATAATGGGGGTTTTTGTACCAGTCCCTGGTTGACTGCTTGATGGTGATTGGCAGGTAAACTGGGATGAGGCTCTGTTTGAAGCAGATGGCATAGTCTGTTGTGAGGTGCATAAAGGAATGGGGACTTGTGCAGAGGTAGATAAGCCAACCATCAATGGATGGAGGGTGGACAATGACCAACACTGGTGGGCAAATCCACCATCATGTTCCTTCCCTCATCTCTATATAACCAACTTCTAATGTATCACTATATCCACCAACACCTAATTCCACACCAGAATCCTGAGTAAACTGTGTATCAGAACTAGACCCGTATTCTGGAAAGTAGATTACTAGGTCATCCTTGGAAACACACTTTTTTTTAATGAGCTTCTTATGAAGCTTGTCCCATCTCTCCATCGCGTGGAGGAGATACTGGAGCACTTGCACACCATCTGTGCAACTGTGGCCATTCTCAAAATAGTCCCAAGCCCAGGCAACCTCCCATTCTGTCACCCTCCTGGCGGTATCCTTCCAGGTATTGTAATCCCATACTGGTGTAATGCTGTGGGCGCTGACCTTGAATGTAAGGACTGCATGTATGTAGAATGGAGGCATGAAAAATGCCTGCCATCCTCGCTGATAAAGGACAGTGAGACCCTCGAGGTTGTGGATCGCCTCCAAGGTGGTGGAACTGCTGGTGGGACGGAGATTGTGCTTGCTCCACCAAGCCAGATTCTTCTCTGTGGGGGCCAGAATAACCACTGCTTCTTGGTGGAAATCCCCAGGATGATCTGGGAACCTCTGTGATAGTCCCAGTGGAGGTTGGTGATGGCACCAGGAGGGCAGAAGCTCGAGCTCCAGGAGCCATCAGCAGTGTCTGTATCTGTGATGGAGAGCTCAAGGAACCTTTTTACAAGGCCTATTCCACATTTTCCTGAGCCATCTGGATGGAATGGGATATCGGGAACAGTGAAGAGTTTAACGTTGGAATTTTCAGAGCTTGCATAGGCTGCGGTCCACATGGAAACAAGGACCTGCTCCTTGTAAGATTGGGTTCCATGGCCAATTTCCTGGTCGATGATATTCAGGTCTTCGTGTTTGGCAAGGATGAGGTCTGCAACTATGTGTTCCATTGTAAGGGCCTGTCCGTGGTATAGGTCTTGGTGATCAAGAAATTTTTCGTATGCGGGAATGGGTATTGGATATTGTACGAGTGCATCCAAGATCATTGAACCATCTCT
>KN833162.1:16997-28917 GCA_000827315.1 Piloderma croceum F 1598
TAACTCTCGAAGGTACCAGTCTGACCTTCAACAAGGGCGACGACTAGTCTGACCCTTGTGAAAAAACCTGAGGTGACCGTCAATGAGCTGAGCATGTTGTAGGAATGTTGGTGGGGATGGACTGAGGACGTTGGGGTTAGGGTGAGTGATATTAAATGATTGTAATTGACCTGTGATGTTGAGGAATGACTTTGAGGCGGAAGGAGGGATGGTGGTGAAGGTGAGGTTGGAACTGAAAAACGATCAGTGGCTGTGATATGGGCGCTTGATGGCATTCCTGAACAGGAACGAGTCCGGGTCGTGTGGTGGCTATACACTCTGGTTCCAGGTCTACCCAATAAGGCCTTGCTTGTTTTGTGGTTGCACATGTGAAGAGCAATTAGGTTCACTGTTTTTTCTCTACTATGATGGTTTCTGAAGTGAGTTTTCTGTTGGGCATGTAGTTTATGCTGACGCAACTTTACATTTCTGGCTTGACATACTTTCAAGTCAATTTCAATCTTCCACCTCTTGTTCGCCACTAGTTGACTGTTGCAACGGGTCAGACCGCTTGTCGCCCTTGAGTGAGGCTAAGACAGATGTCGGCCTCATGTACCATGGCGAGTCAGACGATTTGTCGCTCAACTCATTGGCAAATCAACACCATTGCCTTGACAGCTCTGCAGCTACCCATGGGTCTAAATAACTTGGCGCATCAGCAAACTTGCAAATCCATCAAACAGATCAAGTTGGATATTTGTGTGGGATGGTGAGCATGATTTAGGTGAAAGTATGATGCCCCATTGGACCATTTCTGGGCTGAATACAGTTGGCAACATACCAAGCTTTTAATAAATGACCCGTTTCCCTGCTCATTCTGTTATAGACCATGTGTATTATAGTACAAGGTTGGAATGTGTAGAGTGCTTGACATCGATCGAGAGCGACATACCAAGCTTTCAATAAGGAACCTATTCCGATTCAATTACCTACCCTTCCGCTGCTCGCTTGGGTATAAACTACCCAAGACCCTGCATATTTCAAAGCCATATTGCACAGGCTTTGAATATACAGAGTGTCAATATAATCTGTGAAGCATTGTATATAGCGACAGAGGGATGAGATCAATTGGATGATCAAAGCAAGGATCAGCTTGCATCCACATTTGGCGACTTCCGCATGGGGCTCAAAATGACCAGAGGTTCGGCCACATGGTCGGCCAGAATAGGCTGTTACATTGCACCGCCTCATGTTCTTGAGCAACATATCCGTAAGTTTGGCCCTTGAAACAATCAGGCATGGTGGTGCCGGTCGGAAAGTTTGGGTGCAACTTGAGTGCTTATGTTTGCACTCAGGTTTGAGCATACACTGACAGCGGATACATGAGAGTGGAGAGGACAATACAGGATTATAGTCACATTGAGAACAGTGTACAACCATACTTTGGTTCGGCCAAGTGACCGATCGGTTCAACAACAATATGTTCTAACCCTCCTCATCGTCCGATGGGCATTCAGGGCATCCCTCACACTGCTGCACGGTAACTCCATGTACGGCTGACTGCATATAAGAGTTCTCATCATCCAGAACCCACTTTCCCTCATCCGCACACATAAAACCATATGTCACTCTATCTCCATGATGCCTGACCTTCAAAACATGTAGATCCATATCCAACAAGATGGAGTGGCCCATTGTCCAGAACTCAACATGCTCCAGTCCCATCGCTGCATTGGTGAGCATCCGGGGCATGGTCTCTAAGGCTCTCTTTTCATCCATAATCTCAACCTCACAAATGAAAGTTATGGTGCACACCCACGGGAAATTCTTGAACAAACCCTTCATCAGTGTCTCTCCCAGCTCATCCACCATCAACCACTGACACAAGTTCAGCACCTGCAATATGTGATTAAGGAAGACGCGCCCGGACAAATTCCAAATGACGTACGAAGAAACGGATGGAATTCAGACTGTGGGGTGTTAAGCGGGGGAGGGTGCGCATGAACGCAGCGGGCATCCTTGATAAGTCAAAGGAGGTCATCATGTACCCCAAGGACTCCTACATCTGGAACTGGTCATCCTTGTACATACAAGATCAGGCCAGGATTGATCCTATTGCACCTGAAAATACAGGGAAAGATTAATCCCACCAGCTGCACTTCCTGCCGGCCTGGTGTGGGCCTGAGTCAGGCTTGGAAACTTAAAAATCCCAGACTGGAGCCTTGGCCCAGGCCTGGATGTTAGTTTCCTTGCATTCCTGCCAAAAATGGATGTAGGCATGTGGCAGTGCCTCATGTAAGTATGCAAACCTTTTTATCGGACCAGCACTATATCTATTTCCAGGTGTTCTTCAATTACCTGCATGACAATCAAGGTATTTAAACAACCTTACCATCTCAATCTGGTCACATTTTCCACAGTTACAATATCAATCACACTGGCCGTGGAACAAAATCTATTTGTTAATGATTATCGGTCCAACACCAGGTCTATTTCAGGCATCCCTGCATGATAAGCGAGATATTTACATGATTGCACCATCTTAATCACACATCCAGATCGTATCTTCCGCAGCCATGTTATTGTGGCACAATTGCCATGGACCAGGTCTCTCCAAGTCTTCCAAACCATCAGACTGACACCACATCTGATTCAAGGTAAGCACATGCAAGTGTCATCTGAGTCAGTCAGTCTTCAGATTATTGGCGCAATGCAGAGGTATTTAAACAATTACATTTTCTCAATTTTGATCATATTTTGTGCAGCTATCATGTCTTGGAAGTTGGCGGGGTCACAATGGCCATGAGTTGAAAATGTGCTCCAATATCCCCACTGCTTAATCAATTCATTAGACTGAGCATGAGCAACTCTTGCATGTTCAACCATGTGCTATGTCGGCTATCACACAAAATCAATTCCAACGGCTTATCTTGGTGCTCCCCACCTTCATAGGTGCCGTTGAGGAATTTTGGCAATTTTCTCCAAATGCCCGAGCTTTTACCCGGCCCGACTCATGCCCGACTCACTGTTTGGGCCTGAGTCAGGCCTGGGATCTCAGTAGACTCATACTCACTAAGGCCCGGCTCAGGCCCGGGCTTTTTGGCCCGACCCTACTCAGCACATCACTAATTGAAATTTGAAGGGGAAGCTACCAAAAGCAATCGATTACATCATTTCACATGTGAACAAGCCACCATCCTATCCCGTGCATTTCATGGTCAATCCAGTGGTGAGATACGATACATTTTGCCAAATGCACCACATTCCACGAAGGATATCTGACCTAACTTCCGCTTTTGACCCTAGCTTCCAACGAGCCACCCTTTTTGCATGGTTTTCAAGGGCATCTATCATATACTGTTCCAGTTGTATGGGTGTGACTTTATGCAGATTGAGATTAGAGGTGTTTGACTCAACCATAAGATTCGAGTACCGAATATATGGATATGATTAGTGAATTACAATCGGAAATACTATTTGGAAACAACTTACTTTATCGTTTAGAAAGACTGAAAACACGGTTGGAAAATCAGCGAGGTCGGATAACGCTCGACATATGTCTCCTGTGTCCTCCATCATCCCAGCCAATGCAACGCCAACACCTTGACTCGTCCATGCGGACCTGTGATGACATATGTTAGACCGGATGGAATAGGATACACGGAATCAGCCTTGCCTTCCTGGAAGGGTTTTCCCCCATAATTCACCTGGTAGAGGCGCAGTATCCGCTTCTTGCAAGAGTGCTAGCAGCCGCTCCCGCACCATCTCGTTATTTTTCTTCCAGCCCTGCGCCAGATGCCATCCCAACACAAGGGGCACTTTCACCATTGCGCGTACTAGCACCTGCGCCCTCTTCTGCTCCCTCTTCCGCTCTTCTTTCACCTCTTGTTCCAGCTCCCGCACTCGCACCCTATACTTAACTGGCACTGGTACCCTTACTCGCTCTGTGACATCCTCTATCTGCACCTCTCCTACCACAGTCTCTTTCAACTGAGATACCAGCTGCCAAAGCCACTCCCGCACCCTCGTCCGCTCCACCTCGAACTCGAACCCTGTATCTTGCTCGGGCATCGTGGATCGATCAATCTGCGAATACCAGTGCAATGACAGTGATAGCACCCTCTCCCTATTCACCAGCTCCTTCAACCTCTGTTCTATCTCCCGCTCCCGCATTCGTTCTCGTCTCCGTACCTGCGCTCGCTCCAACACCCGTTTCCGTACCTGCGTTTGCTCGTGTTTCCAAGCCCGCTCATCGTCACTCTCCCCCGTCAGCTTTAGCTGTTGTTGACGTGCCTCAACCCTTTCCAGCACTTGGAGGTCATTCCCCAGTGCCTCCTCCAACTTCACCTCCTGCTCCCGCGCAGGATCTATTTTCTCTTCTAGCTCCATTGCTGGCTTCGGAGCCCACTTTTGCCCATCGGGAGTCGGCTTCTTAACCCACAACTGCTCCAATTCCAGCTCCAGTTCTCGCAGCTGCTCCACCTGCTTTTCCAGCTGCTGCTCTTGCTCCAGGCACCGACCCGTATCCTGCTTCACCCCCAACTCCACACTCCAATTCTCGAGGCACTTGGGCCAAATATGACTCTCCAACGTCGCACTGTTCAATTCAGTTTCCCAAGCTGTGCTGTTTCGCACAATGATAATAATCATCGTCCAAGAGAGGAAATAACAGTTGTAGTGTTGCAGAGTGTACCGTTTCGCGGATTGGTCATTGTGGATTCTGAAACAAAGATAGAGGATGAATAGAAGGTCGACGGTATGCCTGTCATCCTGCCAGTGCAACTCGACCACAGAATTGGAGGTTTCTTCCAATTCCTCCGACGAACTTGAAAGAACTCGTTCAATCGTATCATGCGCGGTGCATCCCTCCTTCATAATGGTATCGAAAGGGGTTTCTGCATCTGGTCTTCGGTCCACACGGTACTTATGGCCACTTGTAGTGAATATGACGATGAACTCGTGAGCATACGGCTGCTCGTGATCCTTGCGAAGCTGTATCTTGCTGATGGAGGTGGAGTCTTTGTTGATGTGGGTACGATACCAGTTGACGATTTCTGGCCATTTGTCGCGGCCGTAGGGTATGTGAAAGTATGTGGGCTCTTGAGAGAAGAGACCTCGGGATGATGCGATGGCTGTGTTTGATGGTACGCGGGAGGGAGTCACAATGGAGGGGAGGAGAGCAGTTTGAAATGAGGATCGGCGGAATGATTTTTCCATAGCGTCTAGTTCGTCATTTTCAGTATCATTGGAGTCGTCGTTGTTAGCTAGCTTGGAGGATTTGAATATGCGGGGGAGCGACAGAGGTAAGCGATGTATGCGATTCATTGTGAATTTGGAGAGTCGTCGAATGATATTGACCACAATTTATTAGTTAGTGGGCGTCGAGGGCTGACAGTTATGTAAGTAGACTCGAACAAAGAGGCCTTTGTTTGATCAGGTTACACCTCGGTAGTGTGAATGCAGCGGATCTACAGCATTCATGTCTCACAACCAATACTGTACAATTTCGATCGATTCGTCGGTCACGCGTCACGGGGGTACCTGACGTGCCAAAATATGGGCTTTGTCACGCGTCACCAGCGTATCTGACGAAAGGTCGGAAAATGTCACATTTCCTGTCGAAAAGCCCCCAAAATTTCTCCAAAAATTTCAAGATGATCCCTGAGCGAAAACGAGTGGTCAGGCAAGTATTAGAATACAATAAAAACAAAATGCTGCGAGACTCAGGGCCTAGAAAGGCAAAATCCGATGTCCGCATAACGAGTTCCTGTCTGCATACATCACTATGTTCGAGAATAGTTACAACACAAAGTATGGATATGCTAACAACAAAAACTGTCGAAAGATGGTCGCTATGCCGCACTAGTTGTCGTCCTCGCAGTCCAAAGCGTCCCTATCATTGTGTCGCCAAAAGGAATCATATTGAAGTTTGTTTTTGGTGATCTTCCTTTTACCGCAGCCTAAATCGTTATGATTAATAGGTGGTATCACCTTCCCTTCTCCCGCGGACCCCTCTGTCTCATCTCTGTCCAGCGACTCGGCCGCCACGGTAGACATCAAGTTGCCATCGGGCGTGGAGATGACGCCAGCTCCAAGATCTGACCCTAGGACATGGGCAATGATCGCTTCGCATGGAAGATCACTGTCATCTTCAAATGGAATCTCGCCAGTGTCCTCATCTTCAAACATGTTTTCATCAGCCAGCGATGTTCTTCTGGGTCAGCTCATTCCAGAAATCGGGGTCTGTCGTTTTAAGATCGCGCAGCTTTTGCCTGGCCTCGTAGCTGGTCAAACTTTTGTATGACAGGTTGAAACCCCCTGTGCGACACATTTCGAATGCCTGATGAAAGATAATGAGGACATGTTGTGAATATAATGTAAGCTATTTACCTTTTTGATGATTTCGGGCTTGTTCAGAGTCTGATGGGCCTTCCACATTCAAGACACACTTTGATCTCGCAAAACTCCAAGTTTCTTGTTAACTTCGATTGTGTCAGCACCCTCATCAATTTGCTTCAAGATCGTGCTGACAACGTCCTCATGGTACGAGCGTTTCAGTGAGTGTTTGAAGATGCGCTGTATACCAACATCACATGCTTGCCAGACACCAGTGCAACCGCCAGGTACGAAGTAGAGAATGATGTTGGGACAGTGGCCCTTCATTCAGGTACAAAATTCTTTCGATCGGTGGACTGACCAAACATCAATCTGCCAGATGGACTTCTGGCTATCGGGTAGACCGAGTTTCGCCTTCTGCGAAGCAAAATATGGTGCGATAATTTCATCTACAAGTGTGTGCATGGTTTCGTGTGTTAAAAGTCTTGGTTTTTGAGAACTCGAAACGAAACCCCGCAGCCTTCGCGGCATCATAGTCTTTCGCTGAAGCTGATGGACAGGTTTTGGCCGAGTAACCCTGATAGATCACTTGGAATGGAAGGAGTTCACCACTATTGGAGACGGACACCACGACTGTAAATGCACGCTTCTCGTCTTCACCGATCACTGTTACTTGCCGGCTGCCTGTCTTTGTCCATGTAAGTTTTGATCCTTGGGCGTATACCACCTGTGTTTGATCACCGTTCACAAGCAATTCAGGCGGGATATCCTCCTCTTTTATCCCGTATGCAATGCGCAGGAAGGCACGCTCGCATAAGAGCTCCCAGTCTTCAGTGAGCTTCTGCGCTGCTCGTGTTGCCTTTCGTTCCGACCACAGGAGAGTTCCATGAAACCATTTGCGTAGGTATGAATCGGAACAGCAAAAGGATGATCCATCCTTTGCACACCTTTCGAATATCTCGGGCGCCATCTTTAGAATGGTAGCGACCACAATACCACGCACAGTGACTAGTGTGACCGGCGCCAAGGCCTCTCGGAGACGTTCAAGGCGGTTTGTAATGGCATCCACAATGTCTGGATAATTTGCCTGCAATCTTCGCTTAGATTTTATTTTTATACCCGACATGCATTCACTTACCAAGACACCACGGCGACCACCTTCTGGGTGTAGTTGGTGATTTCCATTCTCTGTTAATCGCAGTGCCTTGTCTGACCATTTGGGGCGGGCCCCGGACCGATCTATCCACTCGCTGATGGTAGTACGCGAAATTTTCGCAAATACAGTGGGGTCCTTCCTCTGCAGGCAGTTTCTAATCTCGGATGGGCTCATCTCCCAGCCAACTTCAATTACGGCGGCGAGGATTTGACTCCATAGAAACGGACTGAACCAGTTATGGTATACTGCATCTCGAGGCTGATGGACACGCGGCCGTCCCTTCTTCTGGGTTTCCTTTTGCTCTTGGCGGCTTCGCTCCTTTTGAGCACGATTCGGGCGTGACAGCTCGGCCACACTATGCTTTTGACGCTTCGCTGGTGCGTCTTCCAAGTTCATTTGTTTCTGTTGTTTCATGAGCAATCGAGATACAAGCCAATGAATCACCACACGCACCTGTGTTCGTTTCGTGCCCCGTGGGGTTCTTTCACCAAGGGCAATTTCTGTTTCATACTTCTTCTCTCTATGCCGTCGTTGGCGCAGTTTGGCTGCATCTCGTGATGCTGCTATTCGGTGTGCTTTTACCTCCTCTGCCTCGTCCTTGTGTTCCTGGTACCTTTCGTCCTCTTCCTCAGTAGCTCGCCACATCTATTCTTGATACTCAGCAGGACCGCACTGCTTCAAGAACTTCATCAAACCCTTTAGGGAGCGCTCCAGAGCAGCACGTATTGCAGATATTTTTGATTTCTTTTTCTTCGGGCTTGTTGGTGGTGTAGATGCCATCCTCGAAGAAAATGTTCTCTTTATTGCAGCAGACGTTCCTTCAATCAGCATGCTTTTTACTGAAGGGGGACAACTTGGTCCAGGCGACGGAATGTCTGGTATCGAAGGCAATTCCTGCTGTCTGTGAAATGGCGGGGTAGGTGGGCGCGACATGTTCAAGTCAGATTCTTCTCCGTTTCTTGAGCGGTATGATGATGATGATGAAAAATTGGTAATCGGAGGACTTGCAGCGTGTAATGGACTATTTGACCACGAAATATCCAAGGCAGGTGTCTCGACACTCCAGGAACTAGGCGATTGGTTACAGGGTGGTAGTGTCACTGCCTCTGTAAAGCTGGCGGTGGTTGATACCGAAAACGTGAATTTAAAACCTGCGCTCTCCGTCTCAAAACTCTTTCCACATTGGATGAGTAGTGCACATCTTCATGACATTGACTTACTCACCGTAGCTTGATCTAGATGTCGCTGAGCGACCTTCAGCATGACTCGAACCCGCTCTGCGTCAGCTTTTGCCACATCGATCAGTGGATATGTGTCTGGCCGATGGAAGTGGCCTAATGCATTTGGGCCAAGCAGACCGCACGAATACCCATCCTTTTGGGCAGTTATCTTGAGTGTGCGATATATAAATTTGTCCCCCGTATGGTGGAATGTCCACCAATCGAGCACTTGTGTGACTTCCTCAACAGGTCTGTGTCCAAACGAGTCACCATACCAAATTACCGAGCGTTGGAAGTCCAGTGCAATGGCCACCCAATGGTCACCCCCTGTATTGACCATGGTTCCAAGACCATCACGCTCACCCATTACCAATGCTGTCCCAATACCCCGAATCCAAGCAAATGCGCGGCTCTCAGAGTATTGTCCTGTATCACGGCAATCATAGGCCTTGCGAAGGGTAGTAAAGAAGGCCATTCCCTCTATTTCAACTTTAGAACCTTGAAGGAGCAAGTCGCGTCGTAGAAGGTCAAGAATTTGATTTTCATGCGTGGTGGCCAACCATTGATGACTTGCATAGGTAGCAAGTGTGTATAGGGGCTCCATTTCGTCGAATCCATGGATATTTCCTGACCACGGGAGGCACGAAAGCATATCATACGCCTCCTGCATGATCGCATCTGTGCTTCCACCTTCCGCTGACCTTTTCCACACCCTCTTCCGCCGCCGAATGAATTCCTCTGCCTGGACCCACGCTTTTCGCGATGTTGTTCGTAATTCAAGAATTTCGGCCTAGTAGGGGATAATCCACATTGGTAAGCTTTGGGCAGATGCAGATGGTGCGTGTGGACATTTTACCGATCGTGCTCCTGATAGTACCGCAGCTTTACATCCCGTCACGAGGAGCGCAAGAGTCTTGGCCGGTGGGATGGGAATTTTCTGTATGGTCTTGATATCCTGTGTTGTAGGCTGCTCGTTGCTGAAGAACTCTGATGCATTATGGCGTGATGCAGCACCTGAGGTTATAGGTAGAGAAAATTGCAAAAAATCCAGTACGGAAAGTGTGGCATCTGGAAAAGCCTCTGCTTGTACATTAGCTGGAATCTCCAGCGAGGGATGGATATAACGTAGTGTCAGACTTAGCATTGGCGTTCGTGTAATGTTGTGCTCGAACCACAACTCTTGGTAGAGTTCACAAATATAGATTTGTTGGGGACTTCAAGATCTCAGAGGGGCATCTAAAACAGACTTCTAAACCTCAAAGGCTTATTTCCAGATGCTGTGTTCAATAGTTTACATTCCAGGAAGGACAAGGGTGGTTTCCTGGCTCCAGTGTCACAGCTATCGGCATGTTGACAAAATTTGGACCTTGTCACGGGTCACCTGGCCATCTGACGAAACCAAAATTTTGTCAGACATGTCACAGTGTCACAAGGGCAACGAATCAATCGAAATTGTACAGTAGGTGATGAGCAGAGATCTACTAGAGTTAGATTATGTAAAAGAGAATCAGAGGGAATTAGCGATGTGGAGGCTGTGCTTGGTTGTGGTCAACCGAACTTGGTGGAGTGGGCCAGTGCGGTGCATGGCATGTACAAGTCCCCTTTGGTTTGATAGGTTGTTATTTACATAAAGGTTTCTGCAGGAATGTCATTTGTGAAAGTAACAGATATATGTCTTCATTAGCCTGGAAAATAGTTAGTGGCCTCACAACTTCATGTTTTTGACTGTGGAATTTTTTCTGTTCTGCCTTGGTACACCTAAGTCATATTTTCATCCTCACCAGATTGGCCACTGTACAAAAGTGGTGGTGACTAAGTGTCCTGCATCATAAAACTGGGATTTGTTTGATTTCTTACAGTCATCTGTACCGGTTGGTATATGAAAGTTACTTCTCCCATCTGAAAAATTTCTAAAGTGTGAAAAACACATGTTCTGATGCCCACAATGGAGCTTATATACACAAGCAGTAAAGTCATGCTTTCTGAAAAGAGGTTGCTTCAAGAACAATACAATAAGTCTGCACTTAAATTGAATAGAAGCTTGATTCTCAGACAATGACCACACATACATTCTTAAAGCATGCTGAAGGCATTCAAACAAATTTCTAATTGCCCAGCCTATTTTATCTCCCCCATGCATCAGAGTTGAAGTCAAAAAATTGAAGCTTTTAGCTCTTACATTTAACATAGTTTTCATTATACCATTAACTTTGTTAAATAATTAACAATTGATGGTAACAGATTTCAACACCTCTGTCTGAGGAAGGACAGTTCTGAAAACCTCATTCTGAGGCAAGGTAGTTTTACAAACCTGTATACATCTTGTACCGCTACAATCAATATCACAATTCCATTTATTCTGTCTGATTCCTCCATTTGGTGTTGCATCCATGTTGCATCCTCCACTTGACCACAGACTGTCCCAAGAATACAGGGACCACTGAGGCATCTTGATGACAGGACTAGAGATGAGTTTGAAAAATATGAATGAAAGGCCTACTACATATTGTGCTCTCAAAAGCTGTCAAGATGTTGCACCAATCATGGGCAATGCCATGACATAAATAATGCAAACCGCTGTTAGTGGTCCAGTACAAGCAGCAGTAACAGAGATTAGCAAAATAGAGACCTGGTCCTTTAATACTAATAGCAGCCAGGAACTTTGTGCACAGTCAAATGTTTCACATTGCTGTACATGTGAGACATCACAGGTTTTGATGGCCTGACAGAATTTAAATATGGAGTTGAAAAATATAATTACTGTTTTAGTTATGGTGCTGGGATGCAACTAAAACTGGAATTAGAATCTGGAATTAGTTGTGTTGTGGAGACAAAATAATAAAACATATTTAGATTTTCTTTTGAAGGGATAATCTAATTCCCAATTTTCCTTATTGTTATGAAATATAATTATTAGCAGAATCTGATTCTGCCAATTGTTCTGATGACCAAAGATAATCTGATTATTGTCTTCATTTGTTTATAGGTAGTGTTGGTAGGAAATAAGTAATGGGCTGGCTATTCCAGATAGTGTTGCCACAGTTGTGACCGATGTTTTTCAAATAAATTGATTTAGCATGAGAAATAAAATTGGTAAAATTGCCAAAATATTTGTGAAGACAGAGGACCCCGAAAACCAAGGGGCCATTTAAGGGGCTGAAACATTTAGTGCCCTTGTTCCTGAGTTATTTCCAATTAGCTGATTGACTCAAACCAGTCAGAGTCAATC
>KN833163.1:9718-25147 GCA_000827315.1 Piloderma croceum F 1598
GTGTTTGGCAGCGTCAATCTTCCTCACCCTGGCATCTGGACTGCTATATTTACTCAATACCACTATGTCCGAGGCAAAGCTGATCGGCTTCCAGATCCTTGCAGGCATCAGTTGATGCAGAATTAGTTATTTGCTGTACAATGGGTGGTATTGTCTTCGTCTGGTTGTACCTCCCTGACTGTTTACCTGATTGTGCTTTTTTTTAAGAGTCGAGTTTCACGATCAACCGGGCTTGATCAGTCAAGCGACAAGCATGGCCTCGTTTGGTCAAGTAAGCCTCCTCACTCTACCATCGTATATCTTAACTAACCTAATACTTTTGCATTCAAAAGTTTTTCGGAGGGATGCGTAGCGGAACCCGTTTTTGCGTCCGAGCTGTCAAAGTTCATATTGAAGTATGCCCCTAATGTGCCTGCCGCCATCATCAAAGAGCTCTCCACAGCAATTTATGCCGATATACCTGCGAATCAGATTCCAGGAGTTGGGCTAGCGTACGCGGAAAGCTTGAAAATCGTGTTCCTTGTTGGTGTGCCCATAGGTGAGCAGTGCATTCTTCAACCCTTCATCTATTCGGGAAAGAATGAATGCTGACTTTGAATCTGCCCTATGTTTGCAGCTCGTCTTGGGCTGCTTGTGTCGTTCTAATATTGTTGACCCTCAAAACGACGATCCGTTTCCTAGCTCGATATTTCCAAGTTGTTAACACAGATGATGTCGTGAGGTAAGATTTCTCTTTCTAAGTCTTTCGCATATTCAGAATATCTTCCACCCTTCGCAGATCTTTCTATTTTCTGTCCGCCATTTCTTTCATTTTCACATTTCAGTGCTTCGCGTAGCTGTTCTAATCAATTCTGACCGTCTTGATCCTATTCTCGTTCCAACTTTTCATCCATTCATGTAGTCACTCATGAGCCCATAAATTCATTCTTTGTTCACGGTACCATACTTGGTGAGTTTTTGGTCTCTACATGCACTCCATTCGTCTAAGATACTGACCGTCAATGTTTGCTAAACATGTGTTCAGCCCATAGGGATCTACCGATTACTGTCTCATAATGATCGAATCTTGAGTCAGTGCGCATTCCTATGAGTGAGTACCCTGATTCCTCGAACCTTCACTGATTCATCATCAGATCCCTACGATAGATACAAGACCCATGTGATGTAAAAATGATCGAAATATATCCTGTTGTCATTACGCCCGCCATCGGAAATCCATTCTTTCACCTGATCCCTGTCAAAGATTTCGCCAAAACTTCAAACCCGCATTGTCAAAACTCCAGGAAGTCAGATCATCTGACACAGTGCTTAACTGATACTCGTATCTATTCCTCACAGGCTTCTTGTCCCTCAAAAAATATTATCGGCCGTTTGCCACTTGCTTTTCCGGTTGCCGCACCAGCTGACATGGCTGAAACCGAGTTGTCAGGGAGGCGCGCATTAGGCACGCACCGGAAAGATCCGATCTTCTTTTCGACCTCGCGGCGAACCCTGCACACTCATTGCCCACCCGACGTTGACATCAGCATGCCTGCCAACGTTGACCTGGTAGTCGTGTTCCGCACGAGCTCTATCAGTCTTTCAAAACAACAAACTCGAGACGATGCACTCAAAGCTGAACAGCAATACTCAGTGTTGCTTGAGACGTTGACCAAGGCTGGTCTACGCGCTGTAGGGCGGCGGGGAGAGACCCAAGGACACCTCCTCATCCTTATCTGGTGTCCTCATATCTTGTTGGAGACATTGGCACATCGCGAACGATGAGTGATCCATATCTGGTCAGTGTGTGTCTTGTTCGGCGTGCAGATATCGTGGCAGCGGGACTGGTGTTATTCTCCACTTCATAGCGTTGAGTTCAGTGCTGCCTATATTTTTCTATTCTTGCACATGGCACAGGATGCTGTATCCTATGCAGTCTCGATGGGTGGTAATGATGAAGCAGTCACGAGACCATCCGTCATGTCGCACTATTTACGCCAGGATGATAGATTGTCTGCCTTTAAAAGACTGCTTGCTATTTGAACGAATAGGTCACTATGTCCCATCGCATTCGGAGACGTTCATATTCACGCGAACGTCGCAGCATGCGTTGCTCTCATATAGTGTTGGATGAACAGTGGTGCTTGTAATCCTGTGTTCGTAGATCAAGCACGTACCTGGCGTCCAAGTCGTTCTCCTGGACATCCATTGCCCCTTGTCGCACACGTGCACACGCCAGATGCCTGTCTTGAGTAATAGAATTTAATCTTCGTTCCCCAGACACTCCGATTTTCTCCACGGTCTCCCAATAGCCGACCTGCCTTCAATAACAGCAGACTGCCGAGAATACCCTCTCACTCTAGCCGACCGCTTCCGTCTTATACACAGCTACATAACCTCCATGACTTCAGATGGCGGCCTTGGCATCATTCCTGGCTCCGAAGAATGGGATCATGTAGATTCTGTATTGGGTCTTCATAATCGAGAATTTAATGAGCTCTGGATCCGATTATGGACAACGAGACAAATCACTTCGGTCAAACTCGAAAAAATCAGGGAACAGGTGAATCTTTCGCCCACATTCAACTGCCTATCTAACTAGAATACACTTTCCAGTTCGGTGCCTCCATAGCGCTCTACTTCTCCTTCGTCTTGTCCTACGCAACGGCCCTAATATTTCCGTCCATCGTCGGCATAATATTCTACTTGCTTGACCAATCCTGCTCTCTTCTGTACTCTTCTCTGCTCCTTCTCTGGTCAATCACCTTCATAGAATGGTGGACGATTCAAGAACGCATCCTCTCTGTCCAATGGGGTACGCGCGGGTCGGCCAACGTCGAGAAAATGCGCACGACCTATACATGTGATCCCTCAACTCAAGGGGTTGAGTCGAAGATAAATATTAACTTGAATAAACCAAAGATAATCGTAGGTCCTATATTATTTCGCACTTATCTTCATCGCTATCCCAGCTGATGCACTCCATCTTTAGCAGCATATTTTCGAACTGGCACACTGCTAAGCCCTAATTGACGAGCTGCAATCTGGGCCTTTTGAAATGGATCAAGTTTCAACATTCAATTGGTGTCTACACGGAGTGCCCATCAACCTGGTTTTAGAGGTGTGTTTTGAGAATAGTGCGCTGGTTCAAGATGTGAGATTTATTTGGTTTGTTTCTTGGGAAGGTGAGTGCCCACATATCCAGACTCTATGTAGGGCACTTTCGTCCTCAAAAATTTACTACTATACAGGATACGGTTAGTTGGCTCTAGTACATGATATTCTTGGTCTCCTATGGCAACTACGTACTACAGCATTGTGCCTGGTTCTAGCCCACCTGCAAGGGCATCATCATCATTTCGATTCAGTCCGAGTCGGATCTTTCAGCGTCAATGAGTCGCTTCGGGGCCAATTGAGAAAGTCGATAGCTATCCACGATAATGTCCCTCGATTCGACGAATGTTGACAAAATGTTCGCGTTTAGGCGCCACCCCACGGACTGTCATCACTGAATAAATTTCCACAGACGGTTTTACAGCCATGTAAAATACAACAGGTCAGTGGATAATCCAAAGAATGGAATCATATATTCTTGTACGCTATGCCATGCGAAGCAACTCCTGTTGTGAGGCGCGTGAATCGCGTGTTACTATATCGACCAATAGGGAGTGATTGTCCACGTGTATACCACGGACATGGCGTTCAGATATCAGCACTTGACTGTGAGATGGTGGCAACCACAAGGTCCACCACATGTTGGAATCTTCCTGCCATGTTCGGAACTTCTTTTGTTCTTATACAGCTTCTTCTCTCCTATCCCTTGACAGGCGTACAGCTTGTAGTGCCATGACCACGGATGTTCTATCTAATTTCTTTGAGCCGTTGCTCAACAAATTCGCTATCCAGACGGCTGAACTGAAAGTCTAGCTGACAGCCTCTAAAATTTGACCACGCGCATAAGCAGGATTTTTGTTGTGGTTTGCGGGACGAGAATACTGTAGCCAGCAATATATTTTAAATACCTATCGAATAATATTAATTTACAAAGCAAGAAGGTGGGAGCCGGTCGTTATCGAGACGTACCACGTGGGATGGCATCAAGGCACAAATTGACTTGTTGAATAAAGTTTAACGGACAATCAAAACCTACTACTATAACGCTTTGGTTTCTTATCACTCAGATGCAATCATCTCCGAGTCATCTGTACCTTAGCATCCTGCTCTGTCTCCTCCCAACATCTGTTGCTCGAAGGTTTCTTACCTTCACTCCTAGGAAATCTTATATCAACTTAGCACTGGGAAATATTCTTTATTTGTTCAACTTACATCGAATCAATTTTATCTGTATACAGACAACCGATCGACGAAACCACTTCAGGTATGCTCCGAAAGATATTCAAGAAAAATACGAGTCCTGCAGTCGCAGACGCATCCTCATCGACTCAAACAACGCCCAAGGACCTGTTTCGTTCTAGAGGCGACGATCGCGTGCAAAACAGCGATTACAATGGAGCTGTCATGATGTATGACGAGGCGCTGAGATGCGCACCAGCCGACACGACACTCCTTTTAAGTCGATCTTTCGCTCAAATGATGTCGACTCCCCCAAGGCTAGACCTCGCATTACAGGACGCTGATGCTGCGATTCAGCACAGTCCAACTAGTTGGCAAGGATGGTCACAAAAAGGGGAGACACATCGGAGGATGGGAGATATCAAGAAAGCAGAAGAGGCTTTGGTGAATGCCGTCGGATGTGCCCAGGGGATAGACAAGCTTACCGCGCGAAGGTCCCTTGCGGACATACAATCTCAGCGTGGTCGAGCCTCTCCAACTGCCAGCCCTTCTAGTACTTCTGTACAATATACGCCCCCAACACCGTTTTCAGAACACTCCCTTCATACCGCACCACCATCCACCCCAGCCACTGCTCTCTCTCATACTCCGCCCGTTACGCAGAAGCCTCCCACCATAAATCCTACGAATATTATATTAGGCCCTACGGAAACAGTTCCTCTAAATAGTCAACCCTTGGGTAAGCTGACTTTTTTTGCCACTCTAAAACAACTTGTTCTAACTGGTATCAATTCTCTTCGTACTGTGCCGTGTTCAGCTCCAACTGCTCCACTCTCTCATTCTCCGCCCGTTATGACCTCTTCCACGACGAGGCCTACAAGGACTACATCAGGCTCTGTTCCAGGAGCTTCAAACACGCAGACCTCGGGTAAGCTGACTTGTTGTGCTACTCTAAAACGACTTGTTCTAACTGGTATCGACCCTCAAGTTCGTACTGTACCGTATTCAGTTCCAACTACTCCACTCTCTCATTCCCCGCCCGTTACGACCTCTTCCACGACGAGGCCTACAAGGACTACATCAGGCTCTGTTCCAGGAGCTTCAAACACACAGACCTCGGGTAAGCTGACTTTTTTTGCTACTCTAAAACGACTTGTTCTAACTGGTATCTACCCTTTGTACTGTATCGTGTTCAGTCCCAACTACTCCACTCTCTCATTCCCCGCCCATTACGACCTCTTCCACGACGAGGACTACGAGGACTACATCAGGCTCTGTGCCAGGAGCTTCAAACACGCAGACTTCGGGTAAGCTAACCCCTTTCAGCTACTCCAAATCGATTTGTCCTAACTGGAATCGAATAATTAAGGAGGAACTTCTCGGAACACTGCTAATCAGCCCGTTCCCGTCTTACGTACCAATGATGACTCTTCAGTATCCCACGCACCAGTCCCGAGCCTACCACTCGTACCCGAAGATCTTCCTCCAAGCTACACTCCGGACCTCACTAATCCAAATCCCACTGTCAGGCTTCTATCACAGCAGGCGCTGGAAACACAGTTAATACAGTTACAGACCACTCTCGCAGTGAAAAACAAGGGAAGCATTTCAATTAGGCCGTACACCGCTGCTAGAAGTACCGATGCCGTGCAGACAGTTTATATCGGAATGACCCAGCTCGAATTAACAGATAGAGAACTCGGCACTCCAACGTATTTGCATCCCAGCTTTCGTATGTTAGATTATCTTGGTCAAGCCCCATCCTGCTGACTGATGTGCAGGTACCATGGGCGTTGTAGCACTCAATTTCCCTGGCAATACATTTCTCGATATGGACTGTGAGAGCTCAGGATACTATGAGGGCAAACTACCAGGAACTGTCAGTATCAGTGGGTATTCTGGGGAGTATCGAGCACAACAGCTTTCGGCTACTCCGCTCTTGAATCTGATTCTCGAGGGTACCAACACTCTTCCAACAATGGCACTAGACAAAATCGTTGACCGAATACAGTTACTGCGACGGCAACCCACTCTTGAAAGCAATGAAGGTCTCAGAGAGATTCTTGGCCTGTCTCAGTATGTAAATTAGAGCGCAGGTCCAGGTATCTAGGTTACTAACTGCAACGCAGGTTGACCACATTGCAGTCTGGGTTCCTTTCTGGCATAGGCAGCAGACAGAGACAAATTGAGGCCATTTGCATGGCCCTCAACCGCAGCCTATATGACGCCCCGTCTCGCTTTATTGACTTTTCGATAGCGAGAAACATCAGTAACAATACCTTCGGCAGCTCTATTGGCGATGGCATTGGCCTTAAAAATTTCCTTTTCCAGATTCTGCTCGGAGCTGAGTTACTTATCCGGCTCCGAAAAGAACCAGTGACCACGAGCTATGTCGGTCTGGTAACCGATGCTATATCTGCACTTCTGGTCCTAAGCGATTTATGGATGCAGAATGTGACCATTCAGTGTCCAAGAGCACCAGCCACGACAACTTCTCTCACATCAAGCACACTCACAGCTAATTTACCAATTCCCAAGTACACCCTGATTGCTATGCAGCATCAGCTGCAAGCTGAAGGACTGATTCGCTTTGGAGAAATGATATCTTGGCCCTACATGGATGAAGCCAGAAACTACATCGAGAATGCGTATCAGAACCTCATCGCCAACACACAGACTGTCGACCTCGATACCTGTGATTGGCTCTATGGACTCACCCTCCCCGGAAAGATATTCAGACACCGCATCATGTGCTGCCTCGTTTACGCGTCACCCTCTGTTCGATCTTTGAACCCGGCACCATTCTGGGACAACGGCTTGGTGGTCAAAAATAAAAGCTACTGGCCAAAGCGATCAGTTTTAGGGAGGGTACTCGGCGGCCTCAAGAATCCAAGAAGTGTTTGTGGCTGGATTGGACCTGTTCCGGCACCAGAAGAAGGTGTCTCTGGTTGGATCCGACTTAACGCTCGTCGTGTTGACATTCCTGTACCTGTCAGCACAACGCAAACGTCTCTCCAGCACCTTGGCTTCGGGCCCTTGGATGGGACAGAGAGCCCCGAAGCGATCGTCCAAAGTATCACAGATCCAAACGAATGGATCCAAGCTTGCCCGCCTTCCAGACCAACAAATGACTCAAGCCGCTCAGTGTTTAAAACAATTCACCTCACTGAGATAGCTAGCGCTACCGCAACAACGGCCGGGGCAAACACAACCACTAGTACGAGTAAAGAATACCGCGCTAGCCTGAACTTCGAAGTTAACGGCTCCCTTACATGCTATACTCTCTACTCAAACCCGATCTTCATATACGCTCCTCCATGCGTAGGCACGCACACTATGCACAGGCGTCAAGCGCAGAATTATCTCAGTAACGTTGTCAGAGTCTCGGACCTTAAGGAGGCCTACGCACCCAGTGATGCGCTGGTGATTATTGACGCGTTGGGACAGGGGGAAGAGGTGGTGGCGAGGGCTTGGTGTGCGGAGCGGGCGAGGCATGCAGTTATTAGGAGGGATGGGGAGTGTTGTTTTACTTGTGCGACGGGAGTGGCGGCGGGATACACAGGGTTGGGGGTGAATGTCCTTATTTGGAGTAGATGAAATTCCTCGGTATGCAAATCTCAAATTCTGAGTTTGGCCACGGGATTATTGTAGGAACACCTGCGAAACATTTTGTGCGTTTCCGTATGTGTTGATATTTCATACTAACACTCTTTTTTCGTGACATCTTTTCTTCATCATTCCGCCCCCATCTGTTGAACAGTGAACTCCAATGTAGTTGAGCAGGTTTCCAACTTATAGTGCGAATGTATGCCCCTCAGTCGCACGACTGAGGTAAGCAGAAGTGTTGTATTGTGTACTACTAATTACTTGTGCCTTCTAGCTCATATTTGTCTAGATACATACACGAATATAGTCAACTTGTGCTATAATGATACCACGAGTCTGGGTACGCTGGAACACTTTAAGCGTGCTGAGATACTAAATTGAGTTTAGTGGATGTCGATTTTGCTGAGGATTGGGTTGGGGTTGGGGTAGAAGAGGTCAACTGTGAGGTATATAAATAATGGGGGCGGAGACAAAACTATGACGGGCGAACCTCGAAGATGACCACGTTGCGCAGGAGGAATTCGTGACATGGCTATCATTATGATCGAATGACTTCTTAGAGAAGTACACCAGTGTCGCCCAGCATGCACCTTGTTGTTTTGGCACTGGAAACACATCGAAAGGCCCGGTTGTTGTGTGTGAAGAGGACAATGTATGTGCGCTTCGCGCCGGCTTGGGAGGTTGACACTAATAAATCAGAATAATATTACGACAAGGCTACAGGTATCTCCAGCGACTTGTCTTCTATTTGTGTGTGTAGCTTCAGCTATACAGTAAAATCAATTGGCAGAAAGGCGTGGTCGACTACAGAACGGGTTGTGAGACCAAAACAAGACAGCAATACGACGTAAGTGCTCTGCGTCAATGATATCGGGACAAAGGTGTTAAGATTGACAGAAAAAATATGAATGGTGGTCGGACGAAGGGTGACTCAGAAATTGGAAAGGCTACGTATTGGGAGTTACCATCTGTATTCCCGATACGGACAATGCACGTGGCTAGCATACATAGCACTATGTATGCTATCGTCTCCCTCAGTCGTACTGTGATATCGACTGGGGTGAGTTTCCGATACATGCATATACATTTACCTACATCTAACGGTACATGTAGGTCTTCTATATAGGTACCGATAATACACTCAGTCATACTGTGATATCGACTGAGGTCTTCTATATAGGTTCTAATACTACGCACGTTTAGCTTGCCATGCATCCCTAGGGAAAGTGGCGAACCGTTCTGAATTGTGGGATGTTTTCTCCCGTCTTAAGGCTCCGCTGTCAATACATTACTGTAGGCGCTTGATGGCGAAGAGGCTAACATGTCGGATCGGCGCTTAGATCCGATATCCTTTTTCGCGTCAAAGTTCCTCCTCCGATTTGCCTACAACACGCATTCTGTCCCTCAATAGGCACACCTACAAAATCAACCTCTAAACCAAATGGCAAACATCTATTATCAATTTGATACAATCCTTATCCTAAACTTTGGCTCACAAGTCCAATTTCTCGTTCGGTTCCGGTCCGTCCAAGCTCACACATGCAACAGTACAGCCGGAGATGTCGTGAGCTCAATGTGTACGCTGAGCTGATGCCGTGTACGGCAAAGCAAATGATCTCAATTTTAAGCCAAAGGTTCATGGTATGTTTATCTAGCCAGGTCATTTTGATTAGACCGGGCATTATCGTAAAGGTAATGCTGGTTCTGAAATATACACACTAGAATTTCTATTCTAGGTATATGTTACGGCTGCAGGTGCGTCGTTGAATGTTTTAAAACATCCTAAATTGACAGCGCGGATTGCTTTTAGCCACGGAGGCGCCGTTCCGCAATGTAGCCATTGAGAGTACGGTTTTTCTGAGGTTCAGATCAGCAAATTAACAGGAATGCGTCTACGGACACGCTGTTCGAGGGATTTGGTATGCAGGTACATTTATCTTTGCCTCTCCAGTTGACGGTTATTTAATCTAAACATTCGGTCTAGGTCTGGATGTCTCATGGCGACCAACTCTCAACAACCTTCCCACCCGATTTCGACTTGATCGGTGCCACAAAGACAGCACCATTCGCCGCAACAGCACACGACTCCAAGCCATCCAGTTCCATCCGGAAGTCACATATACTCGCCTGGGGAAACAAGTTATCGTATTTGTAATCAATATTTGCGGGTGTCACGACGAATTGAACGATGGTACAAGTTTCTATCACCTGAATTTTCGTTGTATATGTCATTGATGGCGAATTTCAGAAGAATTTATCGGCAAGGAGATTAGTTGTATTCGGGAGAAATGTGAAGGTCGGATTATTGGCACTATCGTCGATAGCACCGTTGCCGCAAAATTGATGCATGAAGCAATTGGAGACAGGTAAATCTTTCTGCGCTACTCAGAACTGTAAAGCGTGCGATCTCACCTTATTACAGAGATTCAACGCGATCACTAGACATGTTCTTCGTCTAAACGAAGCCCAATAAGTAAACGAGGTGCTAAACTAAGACCTTGGCGTAAACCTTACTGTCATGGACGCATCGTCTCTCCCGACTGGAGAACATCAAAGACCCTGAACAAAAACGGAAGACTATTGGAACACATTTATCGATATATTTGAGGAGGAAGCTGCTAAGATCGAAGCCGCCGCCGAGGAAGAGGAGAAGGAGGGCAGAGCAGAGAAAAGAAGGGGCGAGTTGAGTGGTTTTTGCAGGGGACACTATCAGGACGTGATCGAGAATATTAGTTTTGAGTGCCCCAGTCCTACTATCAAGACGCACCATAACGTTGGGACCTTGATATGAAACTCAAGTTAATAGAGCCGCTTTGCAAGTTATTCAAAGGTGTTTATCATCTTCTTCCTTCATCCGCAGTTCACTCATCAACAATCTATTTACTTTCTCTTTCAGATGAAGTTCGCGCCCTCGGCCACCCTTTCCGCCCCCCTCGTCCAACTGCTCCTCTTCCTCGGTCCAGATCTGGCGATCCGGATCCTAGGCCCCGTCACTCGCGAAAAAATTGAGATTCTCCAACACGCAGTCGGACATCCAACTGGCGCACGATAGCGCTATCACGATTTGAAATGGATAGGCTGACTGCGCGCACCATTCCCGCAGAATCTTTGACGGTTACATCAACTCCAAAATCTTGAGCAGCGAGCTGAGGTATAGGAGAATGCAAAGGTCCGTCACCATCTGTTCTTTGCCAGTGGTTATACTTCTTATTCTTCTATATAAATACTTCTTAGCCAGTGGTACTTTCACCAACTCAATCCAGAGCGCCTCGAAAGCGAGCCTTTTAATCATACAACAACGTTGTTACGTTTTTTATTTTATTTCTCAGTTTTTGGTTAGGAAGGAGGGCTCGATATTATCGGCAACGAAAATATGCGTCGTAAGCTCGCGGTGCGAGCCGAACAACATCAACACGCACAACCTCATATCACAATCAAAGACCTCAGACATTCTAACGTTCTTCTGTTGCAGTGCGTACACAGTTCCAATACTGGTCGGACCTCCGACCAAAGTATTTTGCAAGTAGACATGGGCTCGTCTGATCTCGTGAGTCAAATTATAATAATTTTCCAAATTAACGCCGTCTCATTGTTAACCCACCATTTACATAGTGGATAGCATCAGCATCATGTGCAAGAGCTGCATGCTCAGGTACACAGGGGCCCAACAAAGTTGTTCAAAGCGACCAGTAGCCATTTTAATCTCCCTTACTTGAGTGGGAACTTATTTGGTCTGATCGTGTGAGGTGCGGATAGCCGAGTACAGCATAGAATTTCAGGATTAGGTGCGTTTCTTGGCATTTATCAATCGCTCTATCTTCCAACTGCTTAATATGCACATATGGGCAGCGGCTGCGACGATAGTCAATTCCGAACTTCTAAGTCCTGATTTTGACGGTATCCTTGACCTCGGCCTCACACTCCCCTTGACTTGATTATCTCACAGATCATACCACCAGTTATGAACAACACCCTAGACGGCGCCTCCTTCTCGTCCAATCTCTTCGGCATAACCCCTGTATCCCAAGTCAGCCGCCCACTTGTTCTCCCTCGTCCTACCTGTTTTGTTGGTGCAGTATGCCGCCACACCCCACAGCCGACCGTCATCCGTCATCCGCCATGACGGATGGAGCAAGCATTCCCACTACATGGACAAAGTGGGTAATGGTCTCATCTAATGAGCCAGACACGATATGAGATCCATCGGGCGAAAATGCGACGGAATTGACATGGCTGGAATGTCCCTCGAGTGGCTTACCGATGGCATCACCGGTCTCTGCATCCCAGAGACGAATGGTGATGTCAAATGAGCCAGACACGATACGAGATCCATCTGGCGAAAATGCGACGGAACAGACAAGCCCAGAATGTCCATGCAAAACATTTTGGATTGCCGGCCAATTTATCGCTTTCCCGCTGTTTATTGACATGATCTTAGTGTATTTCTGCTGAAATGTTTCTGCTATTATTGATCGTTTTGGTGCGAAAGGAATGGATGATAGATATATGTGAGGCACACTCTGCACGATGGGGTGTTGCAAATGCTGCCACAAATTTCGCCGCGTCAGCCATGAAAGCTGAAATTCTATCATCATACATCTGCGCAAAGTCTGTCTGATCAGTTATCTCCTGTAGACATCATAATCACGCTCACCTTGCTCCAGACTATTACTGAGCGCAGCCCTTGGGTGACGCGATTTGCTTTTCGAAGCATGCTCATAACCTCCAACCAATACAGGAATTGGTTAGTCATGAAGTGCTCTACTTCCTCGGCGATTTGAACGTCAAAATCGCATTGATGAATGTACATGGGATGTTTCCAGCTTACATATGTTGAATCAAAGTTCGTTCCTCATGACGCACAGAGATGCGAGCAGCAGAGTGCGCGATTGGATGGCGTTGTGGAAGAGGAACGGCGAATGGCATCCCCCGGAGTCCATCAGAAAGTCGACGAATGATTGATGAGTGAAACAAAGTAGGTCCCCCGTGTCTAACACTGATTGAAGCCCTTGGCATATGTGATCGAGCGCAACGGGTTTCACATTTAGTAGACGGACAATATCCTGGCAAGGCAAAGGGATCCTTGCGAGGATGATTGTACCGCCGGTCATTGATTCCACACTCGATTGTATTCGCTGAGCGCAGCACAGAAGATGATACTGATGACATTCTCAAAACAATGGATCCACTTCTTTCGCTCCAAACGTTGGCCGCCAACATCAAACATTTGTATTCTATAACATAGGACCAAAGTGTCAGAACAGGTTACAAGAGAATAGGCAGAAAGTTCGCATAGAAGCAAAGGGAGCGTACTTACGATAGCTGTCCCATGTTGAAGCGAGTCTCAGTGATGCCAATGCTTTTCTATTTAGCACACAAGACATCTGTTTCTGTCGAGACGTAACCTTGCTCGCTGATTTCTAGCGTCTCGTTGAAGAAGCTGCAAGGGGGAAACCGATGGTAGGTCAGCGATCATGTTCGAGAAAGGAGCGTGGCAGGAGGTAGAAGGTGACCATCATGAGCATTACGACGTCACACAGAAAGGTAGTCCTGCAAGGTCAAACCCTCTTAGGACAAATCGGCCGAACGGTCTCAACTTCTGATTTGATCAAAATGGACGGCCTCACGCGGGATGGCCTCAACCAACTCGATCACCCAGGCCACACAAAGAAGAAAGAGAGGAAAGCAGACAAAAATCAAGATGAATTACTCACTAGTGTATCGATAATACTATGCTCTTTGAGGTACGATCGTTCAATAGCCATCTCAATGCCAATGCCTATAATATGAGAAAGTGATGAGAAAGGAGAAACGAAAGGCAAATCATTTGGACTAACCGGTAAATTTGATCATACAGCGATGTGTATGTTCTCAGCTCGAAAGACTATAAATACGAAAATAAGCATCAGATATATGCTAACACGCCTAAATGAAATCACACACTAGGCCTAATCTCATAAAATTTCTTGAAATCTGCCAAAATACACGTGTCTTTCGCCAATTGCGGACTCTGCGTAAGGTACGCCGCTGTATGGAAATAATCCACATTGAGGACGCTAGAGCCGCTCTCGGTGTTGGCGCGTTGTAATTTTGCCGTATGGATCTCCATAAATCCGAGGTCATTGACGTAAGAGCGGGCACATTTGCAGACGAGAGCTTGAATGCGGAATATTGCTTAGTGTGTGGGTGTCTGGAATACGGATGGTGGATTTGAGCAAGCAGGTCATGGAGTAGTGGAGAAACACCGCGTGCCTGGAGATCCATAGAGCGGTATTGAAGTCAAGATTGGAGGCAAGTGCATGCGATCCTGCCACTTTATCCAATGTCGGTGTCGCCATCTTGTTATGATGTAACAAGTATCAGCCAAACTGTAGGAGGACAGAGTATCTCACCTCCTCGTTATTCAGGAAGGTGGGTGTTGGAAACTTCAGAAAGAACGCGGAGCTGCGGAATAATAATTAACCAAAATGAAGTCGAATTACAATCGTTCGATAAACGAACCTTTGTAACATCCATCTTGAAATGATGCACCTATACCAAAAACTTTCTTCTCTGCTTGCCGCACGTTCCCACGTTCCCCTCTACCAACATGATTGTCTCGTTTGGCGGCTCCTCGGCCTAACGGACCGTGTCATTTGAATCTGCTCCTTATCCTCCTCCGCTGTCTCAAGCTTATGAACAGTCGTCCAGTGCTGCACGCATCATCATCGCACAGAAACCTCCTTCACCGAACTCCATCTCTGGATCCTAGCTCACCGCTCATTAAACAAAACTCCGCTTAACGAGCTCTCGGAGAAGGCTTACGTCAAATTTGATGGCGTTATGACCTGCGAAGACACTCTCAAGTGGGTGCACCCAGTTGACCAAGCTAGTGCGGGAGGTCTGCGTCATGGAGTTGGTTTTGGGATCGACAAGGGCAGGTGCGAGGTGTAACGTTGATGGGGGTTGTCGTTGTTCTGGATTGCAGTTTCAGCGGGTGGGCGAATGGGAGACAGGAAAGACGAATAAGACCACAGATTTGATCGCTGGCGCAGTTGGAATTAGTAGACATTAAGAAAATAATAAGTCGGAAGCTTACCAGAGATCCACCGAGACTATGATAAAACATCGTTCATTTTCACTGAGGTCGGGTCTAACGGGGTCTTGGAGCTCCAAGAGGGTAGGTGCGGCGGCTGATGGTCCTAGAAGGCCTGGGTCTTGTGTCGGGGGTCGAACAGGGTGGGGGTAGGGAGGCAGGTTCGCAGGGTATAAACATCATAATTAGGAGTTAATTACCCCCATAAAATTTCAAAATGCTTACCATGGATTCACCGTCCAGCTAAGGTGCACAAGCAGTCTTCTCGCTGCTGCATTTGCAGCTGCCGCCAGCGATAGGCGCATGTAAGTGCAAAGGCTTAGGTCTCGACAAATGACAGCCCCTGGGATGAAACCCACCAAGGCGACCAATGGATTCGTTTAACCGGTTGATGACTAGAAGGAATTATAAGTTGTCCGACTGATTACGCCAGTCACGTGATGTTCATCCACCATACAGCTGAGTACGTCATATCC
>KN833164.1:4033-17590 GCA_000827315.1 Piloderma croceum F 1598
GACGACGACAATGCCGAGCGCTCTGCATGACGGTTTCTTTTCCCATTCACATACCCTACCGATCGAGTCCATTATTTCGACTATCACCCGCACACACACAGACACACACACAATCAAACCCACTCCACCCACCGACTCAACCAACCCAAATAAACAAACCAAATACAATGTATTACTGTTCTGATACCCGCCATGCACGCACGCACGCACGCAACGCTTTCTTGTTCTGTCCGTTTGTCTGTCTGTTTTCTGCCTTTTCAATAATCCAAATTACCCCCGGGTTACCTACACACACATACTCAAGCCAAATCCAAAATGATATCTTTGTTCCGAACTTCAGGAGGAAGGAGGTTTCCTTGTCAACGGCTCGGTACCCTATACCACGCTTTAATAATTCCCACCCTACCATCCACACTTGCCGACGGTGCGAAGTTCCCTTGCCTGTACATCCAGCGGCCGGCTTTTTCCATTTGTTTTTTGCATGGACTCGACTGCGTTTTGCGCTTGCGCAGGGCGCTCTGGAGTCCATCGCTCATTCGTACTCGAATGAGACACACGCAGCAGCAGCAGCGGCAGCGGCAGTTTTTGGTCGTCCTCACAACACATTTCAAAACGCATTTAACTCAATTTTCTTGAATCATCCATTTGGCTATAGCTGTACGTTTCTTTTTCCCCTTCTCTTTCTGTTTTGGCCTCGCCTCCAGGACTATGCTATACACGATCATGCATTATCATCCTGCAATATTATCACATCTTGGGTTTTATCTTTTATCTTTTTTTTGCTTTCTTTCTTTCCTTCCTTCTTTATTTATTTTACCCAACCCCCGTTTTCTTTTTATCATGGTGCAATACAGTAGTCTCTAGTTACGGGCGGTCCTCCTAGACGGTTTTCGTTTTTTTTACGTACATGCACATTTATAATCGCAATCAATGGACGATGCAATCATTGGTTTGTTATTATCTTGCACTACTTACTTACGAGGTTCTTGCCTATTTTCACTCCGATATTTACGAACCCTTGCAACCTACAATAAACGCGACAAACTCGCCTGAATTTCGATTAAGGATGTCAAGGCGTAGGGACACCCGACTCTTTCGAACATTTTGCATGCTTCCCGACAATCCCGCGAAGATCGATCCGACCGGGCAAGAAGCAAACCATACTCGATTCACAGTGGCACTGCTGCAGCCTCATACAAAAACGAACGACGAGCAATGAGCATGGCCAGAACGAACATAGCGTTTTCATAAATCTTCAAAGTCATCGTCGCCGTCATTTTTCCGGCGCACATCCGTAGATACAATGCAATATGCAAATAGATACTCGATTGTTTAGGTGGTGATCGGGCCGCCGACAGCTGTCCTGGGCGGGTATATCTCGTTCGGACCTTCGTAATAGGGATAATTGCTTCGTTCATATGTCCGATGTTCTGGTAAGCTGCACTAGCCAATAGCGTCAAGCGACTTCGGAAGATGATTGTCTGCCAGTACCGCCGCAACGTAAATACTATTATATCAATGACAAAGAAAAACAGAAAATGACCCTCACACTTTTTTGGATTGGTAGTGACACGGACTGTCACACCCGCTCAAAGCCTGGTCCTCTCCCACCCCACGTACCCAACCACCACCCTAACAAAAATCCTCCAATTCCGTCGTATAACGCCACGACCAACAACTCCTTGAAATGCTCCGCACTCATCTTATTACCAGCCACTAACAGTTTAAGCACAGCAACCCCGCCCAAAATCATCCTTACGGGAGCGCTGGCATACAAGAACTGATTCTCGTGCATGGGCATATATGATGTGGACAGATATGCGAGACCGATGCCCAAGGTTGTCATGCCTAGCATGGACGATACATCGGAGCTGCGCCCAGGATGTCGGCTGGGAACGAAGATCAATTTGAGTCCCAGTAAGGTGAGACCTACTGCATGGGCAAGGATAGGCCATGGAAGGTTTACGCCGGGAATGATTGACATGGTGGATACTATTCAGAAGTCGCTACTAAAAAGGGAAGGTTCAACCTGATCTGCACTGCCACAGTCACGTTCACCTCACTCCGTGAGTCGACGCACACCCCTCGAATAAGATTATTAAGGCTCCATGGTTCAATGCACAGAAGTCCCGGTGTCGGATGTTTCTTCCATCTGGAATCACGATCTTAGTAGCCGATTATATATCGGATATAAATTGTCATGGCAAATGTTATGACAAGCTCCGAGTCTTTCAGTCCCATGTTCCATCTAACTCGTATTAATGGGACATATTGACGATGTATAGTCACCACGAGGCAGTTACTTCCCGCACATATCTGGTAGCCACAGGTTGCTTCGATCTACAAGGGCGATGCATTCCATATTTATGGCTCGGCGACGCTCTCACCGCCCGAGACCAAACCGGAGTCAGTGTTCGCCCTCTCGGTAGTACTGCAGAGCCACCATTGCCAACCTGTAGTTATATCGGCCCCATGCTACGGAATGCCCCGGTGCCAGCTATCATGAGCTATCATGTTCCAAACATCCCGCAAATCATATAATGGCTCCCGTTTCTTGATTATCGAACGAGCCCGCTCTTTGGATTCCCATCTCCGTCGTAATGGAACAAAGCTGGCAATACATCATATCATCTGGATTATTGCTGTGTGCCGTAATTTGGTTATATGTTAAGCGGCCCAGACGAGGCCTGCCTTTACCGCCAGGGCCGAAAAGGCTCCCTGTCATCGGGAGCCTCCTCGACATGCCATCGACACGCCAGTGGCTGACTTTCGATAAATGGTGCAAGCAATATGGTATGTTCCAGTTGCGCATATTTTTATTGCAATGACTAGATTCCATTGCAGGTGACATTGTGTATACGGAGGTTCTAGGGACCAAGTTTGTTATACTCGGCTCCGCTCAAAGGACTGATGATCTTTTCATGGGACGTTCAGCTATATATTCAGACAGAATAATACAGCCCATGGCGCAACTGTGAGTGGATATATGCTTAAGCGTTTCGAGCGAAATTTGATCAAATGGATTCAGTATGGGCTGGGGATGGAACATGATCAATCAGGGATACGGTTCGACATGGAGGTAAATACTTATCGTGATGTCTTTCCAGCCAAAGTCCTGATATACCTCCATCAGAGCCCAACGTCGAACATTTAACAATCAATTTCGCCCCGCTGTTGTCTCAGGGTTTCATCCAATACAAATGCGGCAAGTGCGCATTTTGCAAAATCGTCTCTTGGATACACCCGAAGATTTTTTGTACCACATCCGCCAGTGCGTCGTTTCTTTGCATTTTGGAGGATATCTCATCCATCGTGCCTCCGTCAGCGCCGTGGGATCCATTATTTTGGCAGTGACATACGGAATTCAAGTCAAGGAGATCAACGACCCGTACATCGAAACAGCTGAAAATGCGTCAAAGACCATTGGCCAACTAGGCCCAGGTAAATACCTCGTAGATGTTCTGCCAGTTCGTGCGTGCATGTATAGTTCTGCGGTAATAATGTGCTGAACATGCTCCAGTGAAATACGTACCTCGGTGGTTTCCAGGAGCGGGCTTTCAGAGGTACGCAGCGTACTGCAGATCGCTCCTCAGCACATTTGTAGAACAGCCATGGAACTTCGTGAAAGATAGCTGGGTATGTTCTGCTTATCTTTCTATTCCCTGAGATACCTACTTCGCTGTAGTTGGATGGCACTGCGGTGCCATGTATCACCACGAAACTTCTTGAAGAACTACCGGAAGGTGATGAGCGGGCCGAACAAGAGCAAATCTCCAAGCACGTCGCAGCTGTTGCATATATCGGCATGTACATCTGCCCTGTCATTGTAGAAATCGCGAATTAACGAGACTGTCTACAGGTGGAACTGATACCGTAAGCCTAATATGTAGGCCTACTTCTACTGCCAAGCTGACAAGTAACGATCAACTCACAGACCGCCTTTAATGCGCAATGCTTCGTTCTTGCTATGGCGATGTACCCGGATGTTCAGAAGAAGGCCCAGGCTGAAATAGATGCCGTCATTGGACGAGATAGATTGCCCGACTTCAATGATATGGATTCTTTGCCGTTCATCAGTGCTATAGTAAAAGAAACTCTTCGGTGGCAGCCTGTCATTCCCATGGGTGAGTCAATCGACCGAGACAGTCCGTAAATTTCGGCTCAACGATTGTACGTAGGCGTCCCTCACTATTCTACACAGGATGACGAATACGATGGTTTCTTCATTCCGAAGGGCTCGATGGGTAAGAGTTATGCATGACGTTACACATCGGTACTCAAGAGTACCGTGTTTTCTATTTTCAGTGATTGGAAACAGCTGGTATGACCGTCTTGTTTACGGATGATGCCTGACTGAGATTTACGAAGGTCCATCCTACACGATCCGGTCATGTACCCCGAGCCTGAGGAATTTTGTCCGGATAGATTCTTGAAGGATGGTGAATGGAATCCACATATCAGAGATAGTGTTGCTGCTTTTGGTTATGGCCGCAGGTGATCGCATCTCCACATGATATATTATGCTACGACGAGCTCAAACGATATCGACAGAATTTGCCCAGGTCATTTCATGGCTACCCAAACACTGTTTGCTATCATTTCTTCTGTACTATCAGTTTTTGACATTTTCCCTCCGACGGACGAGTCCGGGAATCCCATCATGTTGAGGCCAGCAATGTCGCCGGCTATTCTTTCGTAAGTTTCGTTTTTGTCTAGTTGTGGCTCTTCTCAACGTTGGCGCAAGAGGTCCCCTTCCTTTCAAATGTAGCATCACACCAAGATCAGATGCAGCTGCGGTTCTGATCCGTCAGTCTGTTGATACAAGTTCGTCATAGTGAATGATCCCGGTAGTTACCTCTTGCAACATAGAAGTCAGCTTTGTCTCCTACGTTTTTCTCGTTCCTTTGATAGGATACGGGAGGTTTACGCCGGGGATGATTGACATGGTTATTATTTTGTCAAGGGCAGATTCAACCTATGTTCAAATCTGTGGCAGTGCAAAACTGACCACATGACAATTGAGAAACCTTTTTTTGTTAGTAAATATCAATCTGCCCTACGCTGCAACCGGGACGTTGTTGAAGAAATGAACAGTGGACGTGACTGTTCGCCTGATGAACGAGAGCTTGTCATATGCCGATTGCAGCCGTAGGATGTCCGCCAATAGTCGGAAAGCAATTGAGCTAAGTACGCTGTCAGGCTTGCTTCTGCTGACAAATTATCAAGAGAAAAAGAAGCTGGCACCTAGACTCACATCATCTAAACTACAAGTAATACTTGTGGCGACAGTAGTCTTCCCGGCGGACGCCTGCCCACTGTGAAGCCATAAAGTTTTCCTGCCATTTACATCGCTTATGGAAGCCTGATTGAGGACCTCGCATATGACGTCCGTGGGAGTGTCACCCAACCAGCGTCGGACAGAATCATACTTGGCTTCACTAATTCGTGGAGCAAACCTGTGTGGTCTCAAGAGTTCGTGTGGGTTGGAGATTCTGATCATTCCACAGCCCCTGTGAGTTGATAATCACAGATTAGCAGCCATAGTAAAAATAGAGCGGGATTGGCCAGAGCATTGTGATATCACATTAGAGTGTGTCGGCACACAAGGACATAGCCTATATGGCTCACGGCTGATGCTACAGTAAGCTACCGAGTGCTACGAAACAATGTGCTCTAGATATATAGCTAACGCTGCCACACGGAGACATTTTGCTGATGTGTAGCGGTAGGCATATTATCCAGATGCGTTATTCCCGATGCATTGGGACGAGCAGTGCGGCGCCGCCTGCGACAGTATATGAAGAGAATGACACTGATGATTAGCAAAAAAATTACGGATGCAATGGTGCCACCCGCAATAGCGCCAACAGCAGTTTTCGAATGACTCGAGAGTACTGGAGTCGCTGTAGAAGCTAAGGAAGTGGAACTGGATGGTGAGGTTGACGAATCGAGGTCGGTGCTGAAAGATAGCGTCATAAAAAACTTCGTCATCATGCAGAAATGTCATCATACATGTATTCCACATAATCAAAAAGCACCAAGGAGGCATTCATACCTCGGGGTGAATGAATAATGAAAGTGTGATCGCCATTGGGAACTGAATCGTTCGCATACACGGTTTGATTGTACAGAAAAGTTCCAGAGCCGTCAGGTGTATGCGAGAAAGACCCAACTAGCGAACCGTCAATAGAAAATGTGAGATTTGTAAACGTCGTGTAGGAGACGTTGTTATCCAATATGCAGTATGCATAGACCGCCATGCCTGTGTACAGAGCCTGAACTTTAAGTGTGGGGCTGAAGCATGTTGCTCACCATTGAAAGTCATCGTGACACTAAGCCCATTGTCGGAATCTGTGGGGTGTATTGTGCCATCGTGCCATGCTTTAAAAATGTCAGATCAGTCCTGTTTGCTAAGGGTGGTGAAAGCTCGCTCACTGTGATCAAATGTTTTTTCGTAGTTCGGTTGTGCGAAGCATCCAGGACATTGATCACCTTGCCTCCATATATTCTCTGGGTCTGGGGAATAAGAGGGTACAGCACCTGTCAAAGAGTCACCTAATTTATCATCAATCGTCCTATTTGTAGCTAATGCTTGGACATGTTTTAAAAACTGCAGTGTGTAAGCCAGCGTGACAGCGAGAAAGACCATGAGTCCCGTGGCGATATATCTCCAATTCTGCGGTGGTATAATAGACTTGATCTGCTTCCTTGAGGGACTGAAAGGAGTGCAGAGATTGTCAGCCGACAGAAATTGGTCTATATATATCACGCCATTGCTCCTGCAGAGCCATAGATCGAAGCACACGGTCTTTACGGATCTTTTCATGCCGTTAAGGCACTTGCCTGTCAGTATTTGACGTAGATAGCTGGGGGTCCAAGCACATGATTCTGAAACCGGAGTCATACTCCTGTGTTTCGCTCAAAATAGCAGCAACATCATCAATCCCAGCACCTAAATATACGCCTTCCAGAACCCTGGTCCACTTCTGACGTCCGCTTGCACAGACGCGTACTGATCGAAAAGACGTACCTCATGTGTCCTGAACGCTAACCACGTTTTTATCAGCCCGTTATCCCGGCATCCGGGAAATATTGCAATGCTAAATGGATTAGAAAGGACTCACTGTCACTAATAAGTGGGAGCAGCGGAAACTTTCAGCAATCAATGAAGGGGCACAGCCCTAGCAAGAACACGACTTACTCGCTGTTAGATGATCGTATCAGTATCCCGCGGCGGGATTTTACGACAGAACAATTACCTCGACCACCACCATCTATCAAAGAACCCGCTGTTGAAACTTTCGCGGATATGAGCAAGCCACAGCCATACCTTTGCAGAAGGTCAGTACATTATCTCCTTGTGTCCTTTCCCTTTTTGTTGAATTCGATCCTTCAGAAACGTTGGCCGGTCATCGCAGCATTGGTGGCAGTAGGTTTAGCCGGATGGGCTGCCTTTCTCCCCGTGGCAATAAACCAGGAGAAACTATTGAGTTCGGTGGAAAAACTTGTAATGGTTCAAATATGTAGTAAACGTTACGTGCGTGCGCAAAATGATAAAATTGCATTCGGACAGTCACCTAGGTACTGGTCTGTTCCGCGCATATTCCGATCCATGGGGCAGAATGCGAAGCAGCGTCTATAGCACAATGCTCCTGAACATAAGTCGGAGCGCTGACAGGACACCCTCGGCATATGCCTAACTGTATGCTCGACGGAAATGGTCGAATACATCCCCCTGCCTCTTCTTTCAATGGCTTGCAGATGGCAAGGCATCCTCAGATGCAATTCAGGTGAGTCTGCGTTGTGCATGAACGAGGATACGAGGTCGAGTGTTGAACGAGGAGCCTCGGACTCTGAGGAATGTGCCTGATGGTTGGTGAGGGGAGTGCTCAGGCAATGTATTGCTCAGCGCTCAGTTGGCGGCATGGGGTTAGGGTAGGATTAAATGTGAGGCAGCTGGAGCGTCTAACAGAGAGTTATGCATGTTATGGATGGGGCACCTGTTTTGCGATCTGCTTGACAAGGTGTGTGGGGACCTCGTGCCATTGTCTCTGAAGTGATCGGCCAGAGTGGGTCAGTGTCAATTGAGTGTCAATGATGTCTGAAGTATGGCTGTTGATCAATGATCATCGAATACCGAGAGATGAAGAGCCAAAAGAAGAGTCTTCTGGCAACCCGCCATTCCCAGGGGTTTGACAGATTGGGCCCGGGTTTAGTTGGTAAAAAATAGGGCGAAATTGCCTCTTTTGAAACCCTGGAAATGACGGATTTTTCGACCTATTAGGATGCTGTTCCGACTCCCGATCACAAGTCCGACTTGCGGGTAACACAGCGGGAATTACACTATATTGGGACTCTTTATATGAGAATTTATACTTGATAACAATATTTATGTATAGGATCACGTGTAAGCAGTATCTATATGTTACGTACACATGTGGACAACATGTGATCTGAATATACCATGTATAGTAGCATGTATAACAATAATTTATATTTTAAGTACAAATGCTTGCAACATGTGTCACAATATGTCAAATATGGGCATGCCATATAAATAATATTTATATGCCATGTGACATATATACCACTCTTTAATCTGTGTCACATGATGTATAAATATTATCTGTATGGCATGCCCATATTTGATGTATTGTGACACATATTGCAAGCATTTGTACTTAAAATATAAAATATTGTTATACATACTACTATACATGGTATATTCAGATCACATTTTGTCCACATGTGTATGTAACATATAGATACTGCTTATATGTGATCCTATACATAAAATATTGTTATCAAGTATAAATTCCCGTATAAAGAGTCCCAATATAGTGTAATTCCCGCTGTGTAAGGGCCGTTGCAAGCATGGCAGGCACAAGTCCCATTCAGTCGATCAGCCAGTCACTTTCGAACATTCCATATTTGGTTTGGTGTTTATAGCACCTCACATAACACCTGTAATTACAGGGTCTTGCATAATAGTTTACTGATTTCATTTCCAAAAATCTTTGTATGAGTTTGTTTGTTGTGGCTGAGTGTGACCCCGTCACTTTCGTCAGGTCAGCAAATACAAGCAGAAATGACCCTCAACAGGCTTTGTTGTGAGGTTAACATGCTCTTGTTATGTTCATTCAGCTTGTTGTGAAGTTACTCGTGAATTTTGACCCATAAGCTTTTAAAATGAACAAGTAATACCAGAATCTACCAGAATAAGCTTTGCCAGATAAGCAATACCATTGCCTGAGCATCTCAGCATCATGTATGACACATGGAAGTTAGGATTACAGAGTCAGAAAGCCTAAAAGATGTTGGGGTTTGCGCGCTGAGCTGCATCACCTGCTCAATGCACTTCATTTGGTAGCGTGATTCAAAGGTACAGAATTTAGGGGATGTTCTCAGCGTCTTTTTGGGATTCTGACCTTTGAGAGACAAATTAAATCATTCATTTGAAGCAAAATGACCCTCCTGGTGCACTGGGAAGTCACTGAGAGGACATTATTATGTGTGACAATGTGTCACATTTCAACCACCACAAGCATACCCACACAAAGATTTCTGGAAATGAAAATGGTAGACTATTATGCAAGACCCTGTAGAAGTGATAATGTGGCTGCCTCACGAGCCTACATTAGGAAAATGGTAGGTGAGCTTTACACCTTTTACATTTTGCTTCTGAACTAGCCATAAGTAGTATACTTTTCTACCAAAATAAGTTTAGTGCTGGCCTTATATGGTCAAGATCCTAGCCATTGCCCATGGCAACTCTTTGTAAAATCTGTAAAAGTCTAAAAGTTGTCAGGACCTATTCTGACGACAATCCAATTCCCTGATTAGTAAGTAGGTGGACTTAGAGTGATCCTAGGCCTCCCTCAATAATTGTCCAGTATGTAGGTGTCAAGACTTGTGAGATTTTGAATAATCACAGCCTCATATACAGCAGTTGGCTTCAGCAGCCACATGCACATGTGGCAGAAGTCACCATGTGCCTGGTCATTGCCAAACACATTGAGCTCGCTGTTTGTGACAATGAGCTTGTGTTTCTCACTCAATACTGTATATCTCATCACACAAATGGTATATTCTTGGTCCTCTCACTCAAGTGCAGTCCATTAGACTCTCAATAGATTGAATTCTCACAATGGATTCTTGGTTAGGCTACAGTATCAGTATTTCCACTCAGAATGGCATACAATTCCTAACTCAAATATTTCTATTATGCCCATCAAAAGTCCCTTACAGAATAAAACACTTCCTCTGCTTCTTCTTCTCCTCCAGTCACCTTCATAGATTCAGCACACCCTCTGCCATTTCCTGTGTGGTTCACAGTGAGAGAATGAGATTGGTGAAAAGGAATTCAACATTGTGTGCAGTTCTTGCAGAAGTTTCTACAAATCCACAACCATAGGATCGTGCAAGGGCTACACCTTCATCTTTCAATACCTCCCGCTTGTGGGTTTTGTCACACTTGTTCCCAACAAGCATGAAAATAGGCTTCTGTCTCTTCAATCAAAGAACCAATTGCCGGAATGCTTTGAGTCAGTCAAAGGTTGACTGTGCGTAAGCTTGCTTACCTGAGTTTCCATAATCAGCATAAATACTGTCTAGTAGTCAACACTACAACTGTTGATTATTCTGCCTTTTGGTGTAACTGCATTTGTGGTGGACAGTCTTTGCATGCTTACACCATGACATGATTGAGTACACAAGAATAAACCCTTGTCCTTCACTTTGAAAGAAATAAGTACAAATTATGAAGACCATAAGTCTGAATACCCACCGGACCCATTGGTTTCGAAGAGTTGCATACTCCTCTTTCAGTTAAAAGGTCAAGCCGATGTTGTCAGGACAAGTGATTGAGACTAACCTTAACCAGCAGTATCAGTAACTTCAATCAGGCACAACTTATTGTCCATCACTAGTTGCTTCCTGTATGCATCCTTAATGGTTGGGTCATAAGTCTGGGCATATATTAGGTAACATATCAACCATATTGACACATTGATTGCAGTAACATACCTCTATGAGTTGTAGTGTGAGATATTTGTGTGAGTAATTTACACACTGTATGACAGTCATAACCTACCAACAAAACAATTTAAAGTGAACTTGAGAGAAAATTTGTCAACCTTCCAGATATGTTCTATTTTACAAACAGAAACTCACTTGAACAGCTAGGGTGGTCTTTCACACACCACCATCACCAAGTACTGCTACCCTTCAACTATCCATTTTGGTTTCCAGAGCGTAAGGTTGTGATAAATAGCACTCTGTCTTATGGGCACCAACAAACATTCTCAATTCGGTATAGTTGAGCACCCAATGACAGACAAACCTGGCTTACTAATACTAGGTATGGCCAATCACATGATCCAAACACATCACAGGAACTTTATAAGTAATTAGCAAACACAATGAATCATTACCAGAGGCACCCTGCAACATGTGTTACTGTATTTTTCACGTGACTTACCCAAAATGGTTTTTCACGATCATTTCGGGCAATGGTTTCAAACTGTTGTTTCTCCGTCAATTCTGGATGGATTGGCCTGAAATTAAAACTGGGTGTTCCCCTATATGTATTCTTTGTGTCTGGTACATCAAATAGTATCTTATGACTCTATTTCAATTTGGTCTTTTTGGCATCCTAAGGGAATTTTTGAAGGTCATGCAGCTCTAGCAGCTGCAGAATGCAATAGAATAGATTTATACTGTACATGCACCTTCCCTGATACTCTCTACAGATGTCCAAAAAACATTGTACAATTCAGTGAACATCCCATTGAATGGGAGCTGTTGCATCAAGCTTGACCCTAACCCTATGTTTATGGCTTCAAGCTCAATGCAACAGCTCTCATTCAGTGGGATGTTCACTGAATTGTACAATGTTTTTTTTGGCATCTGTAAATAGTATCAAGGAAGGTGCATGTACAGTATAAATCTATTCTATTACATTCTGCAGCTGCTAGAGCTGTATGACCTTCAAAAATCCCCTTAGGATGCCAAAAAGACCAAATTGAAATAGAGTCATAAGATACTATTTGATGTACCAGACACAAAGAATACATATAGGGGAACACCCAGTTTTAATTTCAGGCCAATCCGTCCAGAATTGACAGAGAAACAACGGTTTGAAACCATTGCCCGAAATGATCGTGAAAAACCATTTTGGGTAAGTCACGTGAAAAATACAGTAAAGTATATAATTCACTGTGAACTCAGACAAGTATATCAAGTAGTAATGATAATTTTCTCTAACAGTTCCTCTACTTTACAGTCCCCCACAGGTTTCCATGGACTCCACATGGACTCCACATAATCCATATAAAGTCCATCTAAAGTCCCTATAAAGTCCACACAGACTCCTCATGGACTCCATGGACTCTTCATGGACTCCCTATGGACTCCCCATGGACTCCTCATGGACTCCTCATAGACTCCATAAAGACTCTACATGGAGTCCATGGAATTTAGATGGACTTTTCCCTTCAACAGCACAATAGTGAACACTTATTTCTCAGTTAAGTGTTTTACTCCTTTGCATAACTAAGTTGATGCTACTACCATATTTCAAAACATTTTAAATTTCCTGACAAGTCATACACATACAAAGTAATATGGTACATGGGGTGACAAATATCTATTCTTCCTCTTCTTCAATATCAATGCCTTCCTCATCCTCTTCATCTTCCACAATGCATTGACTTTCATTCAGGACAAGACTTGTATTACATTAAAAAACTTAATGTGATTTAAATATGAATGTCTAAGGATTTTGCAAAACTATATATATATTTACAGGACTGTAATGCACTAAGTTCCCTGCAATAATCAACCACCATAGTCAACATATTATTGTGCTGAACAAAATTCCTTCATACCTTCCAAGTCTTAGATGTCCAAGTTCAATTTTAATTATTGTAAGTCTATTTAAATTCCTTATTTTTTGTTTGTGGATAAAAAATGTTATTATTTAATTATAATATACAAAGTAATTTAACAATAATATTGGTGAGGAGCAGAGGCGGGAAGGGACTTACACATTAAGCTGGGAGTGTTGAGGCATTAGCAGGAATAAAAATAATAAAATAAAAAGGCAGGGGCGTACCTGAGGGGGGAAAGGATTGAGATGGGCGCCACCACTGTCGTTGCCCGTGGTGGTGGTGGTGGTGGTGGTAGTGGTGTTGTGGTCGCCATGATGGTGGTGGTTGCCGCTGGTGCCGCCGTCACCATTGTTGGTGCTGTGGTGCATGAGTCAAGAATAAAAAAAAGAAGGGGGGGGGTTACGCACCTGGTTTGCTGTCACCCTGCCTGTTGTTGTCTGCATGAATCAAGAATGAAAATAAAAATAAAAAAAGGGGGGGGGGGCGGAGGTATGCACCTCATCCGCTGTCACCCTGCCCGTTGTCGCCCTGCCCGTTGTCGCCCTTCTCATTGCCACCCTGCCCGTCGCCGTCATCATTGTTGTTGTTGTTGTTGTTGTTGTTGTGGCCGTTGTTGTTGCTGGCGTCGCGTGGTGGTTGCTGCTGTTGGTGGAGGTGATGGAGGGGT
>KN833164.1:17883-28709 GCA_000827315.1 Piloderma croceum F 1598
TTAAAATTATTTAAACTATTTAAATAATATGTGGGCGGAGTCCACGGATTTCTGAGGGAGTCCACGGAGAGTCCATGGACTTCTGAAGGAGTCCACAGCAGTCCACAAAGAGTCCATGGACTTCTGAAGGAGTCCATAAAAGTCCACAGGAGACCTGATCACAGGTCTTCATGGAGTCCATGAATTTCGCAAAGTCCATGTGGACTCCATGTGGAGTCTTCATGGACTCTTGCAATAATGGCAGAAGTGGAAATGCAGTCCTCGTGGACTCCCCATGGACTCCAAATGGAGTCCATGGTAATGTGTGGGGGAGTGTAAAGTCCTCAACAGTTCAATGAGCTCAATAGGGAGATTGGTGGATAAGAAAGCCTTGACGGTAATTGAGACAGCATCTGGATCTGTGCATTCAAGCAGAGTGGCAATGTCAATCTGCTCAAACCATTAGCAACATGCAAGAAACAAGTTATAACATCTGACTTGATCAATATGCTGATGACAACATAGGTTGTCAGAAATGAGAACTTGTGCCCATAGCTCCATGTTTGATGAGATAATGTGCTTGCTGTTTGAACATCAAGTTGTCATTTGTGAGAGCGATAAGCTCATCATCACAAAAGCCTTTGGCATACACAATATATGCCAAGTAAGGGTCTTGGGCCTCACAGAACTTTCTGACAATCAATGGCTCATAAAGCTGAGCCAGAAGATCAGTAACAACTTCTACTCAGATTTAACTTGCTTACATTGTTTTCTTTAAGAAATGCCTTGGGGTTGCTATTGCTGTCAATATAGATCTTGGCCATGGCATTGAATAGGGCAGCGAGAAAAAGCCATGGCTACCGTGAGCCGTGGCAGCTATTGCCGTGCATACAGGCAGACTGCAGGTCCCTAATAACTTATTGCCTTACGTTGGCTTGATATAAGCTCGCATCTATAGCTTTTATTTTGTGTTGTTCGAAGCATGCAATTGAATTTACACTAAGTATTGGCAACGGCTATTGCTAGTGGTAGGCCTCGGATAGTATCGGTACCATGGAACATCACCATAAAGATATTGTCATAAAGATAAGTAGCAGATTGTTTATGTGAATGCAAGACTTTTACCGCCTCTTTTGTTTCTTGTTGCTGGCCTCACTCGACCCTTTGTACGCCGGTTTTGGCTTCGGTCGGGAGCGTTTATCGCCTGGTGACTCTGTTATGTGCTCTTCAACATCAATTGTCTTGAAATTTGGACCCTTGGTTAGAATTTTCTGCAGATAGATTGAGCATAGGATATGTGTCGGAAACTTATGTGGAACAACATACTTGCAACTCGTCACCATCCGAGTCCTGAAATTCACCATCTCCGTGATCCCAGCTGTCAGGCACATTTGCGTATGGGAACCACTTGTCCTGGTGATCGCCTGCGTCCAGACCCCACTGGTAATATCCTGCACGGCCTGCCTGCTTAGAGACCTCGAACATGTGCTCTTCTAGCACACGGAGGCTCTCTTTATCCACATCAACGGCATCCCAATCCTTTCTGAAAGTCTTCATTTGGTATTCCCATGCTTTGTTGAGTATGAAATGTTCCCGTTTTGTAGAAGAATCAGCACTGGGGTATTCTGGCTCCCTGCTGAATTTTTCATGATGTTGAGATGCCAGAAGAACAGTGACAGCGTGGGCAAAAGGAACTTGGGTAATCCAGAGATGTCATTTGGTCTGAGCATCAGGTACATGCATCTCAAACCAGTTCATTGCTCAAGCTTGATCCAGAACAGAGATGTCACCTCGAAATGGGATCATACCAGCCTTGTGCAAGTGCAATATCGGTTTGTTACCAGAAGGCTGGCGTGCATAATGTAAAACCGGAGTGTCTTCAGCTTTCACGCTGTCAGGGTTATTCAGGAGTTCAGTAAGAATGCCAAGTGATGGTTTGAGTGCTGTATCAATCTCTGGGCTGAATTTGATAGATAACGGGTTGGCCAATAGGTCCTCATCATCCAGCATATTGAAAGTTTGACTCCATCAGCCAAGCTGTAAGGCAGGATGTGAGAAAGCAGTATAAAGCATCAAGTTGATACCACAAACTCAGATTTTGTGTCTAGCTTTGTGTTGGCCCCATAACCCGTCAACAATATCATCTTCATTTATGATTGTTGTGGTTGGGTCCCTGGAGTTGGGGAAATGGCAGAGTTTCCACCAGACTGCTATCTATCACACGGGGCTGTCCCGTTTCCCTGCTTTTTGATCATGTTGGATGAGTCAGACTGGGTAGTAAAATTCACCGTGCTGTGCCAGAACACCTTTGCCAGGACTGTTGTTTATTCCATAAGCTGTTCTTTACAAGTTGTCAGTACAACGGGTTGGCTTACAACAAACGGTGCCTTATAGCAGCATTCCTCAACCCTGGTCATCTACGTGACAAGAGATTTGCAGTCAGTGGCCTAGTCACATGTAACCAGACCTTAGAAGTTACACGTACCTCTTAACGGTTGCCAATGCCGGACGAAAATTGAACCCGCTGCAATCAGCACATATGAAAGATCTCTTGGGCTCTACCTGACCTCTCTGGCACGCAACATGGGACCAATGGTCACAACGGTCACATTGTACACAGTTCTCAGCCTTTGAGACAATGTTGCCATCACCATGAGCTCCGCATCTACACCAGAATTCAAACATATGATTCCGAGGACTTGTAGCAGAGTCGTCGGAGTCACTGCAGATGGTTTGCCAGAATCAGATGGCCTTCTTGGGGAGGGCAGTTGGGTGCTTCTCAGAACCACCAATGGAGGATGCATTGATTGTGTCATTTTTGGCCTCGTCACCAAACAAGTCATTGTTGAGTTTGGCAAGCTTTGTCTCCAAGTCAAGAACTGGTATCACGATGTTTGATTGTATGTACTCTGCCCATGTGGTGTTGTATGGATTACTCATCCAGTCACGTTCCCGACCTGGCATCAAAACAGTCCCTGCTTTAAGGAAAGTTGGTTGGGCAGTGGCGGAGAGATCCAAGGGATAGACACTGATATGATGTATTCTTTTGAGGGCGAAAACGCGGTCCCGATAAAATTGTTGCTGTGCTTTCATGCCTCCACAAAGATGGTACACCACTGCAATTGTGTGATACCCAGGTGGCAGTGGTATGTTAGACCCACATATATCAGAGGCAAGTTTGGCATTCTTGTCTCTCTGACTGAATCTGTGAAATTTCCTGCCATCATAGTTGAAGATACGTGAATTTTTGGAATTCACATACCATGCAATAAAATGGGAGCCGTTGGTGAATGCACACCCCACAATGTCGTAGATGACCCCGCCCGTCTTCTGTGGCAGCGCTATTTGTGTCAGGCAATAAAGTTGATGGGAAGTCCCATTCAGTAAAGTCCTCTTGGGTTGTGTTGTTCGCGCTGACATTGATACCAGCTTCAATTGACAGCATGACTGGAATGGAAAGCCAAGTTTCCACAAGAAAAGCATTGCCGTTGCAAAGGTTTTTGCCTTCTTTGCATCGCCAGCACGTTATCTCCAATGGTGTCAGATTGCAGGTCATTTCTTGACGAAACCAATCTGCTACACTACCTTTATAAGTTGCAAACTCGGTTTTGGGGACCTGCCAGAAATAGTGGCATTTTGGTGTTGTTGTCAAATCATAGTGTTGCCCGGCTGTTCCATCAGCACACTGACGGAAAGTGACCAAGGGTGACCCAAAATATGATTGTACGAGGTTGGGATTTTCATCTTGCTTAACCACCACATCAGCTAACCAAGTCTGTGTAATGAAAGGTGAATTAACAGGAAAGTTGACACAAAAATCAGACGTACAAAGAGTGATTCAAAGCTGCTAAGAGACTGTATAATTTTCCGTGCCCTGAGGTGCTCTCAAAAATTGTCTCGCTGATTAGCCAACCAGGCAGATGGATCTTTCTCGCCTTCATCTACATTGACCAGCTTCCACAACTCAAACATACAGTGAAGAAGGTAGAGTGTTGTTTCAGTCTCGTGTGAAGTGAAACGAATGGAGAAGTCATGAAAGTCCCGCATAACTGACTGAAATACAAGCTCCAATGATGTGTCAAGGAAGCATGAGTTGTTTGCCCAAGGATAGCTGGGATTTGAATTGGTTTTCCGCACACTCACTGCCTTTGTCTTGAGTGACTTTGGGCCTAGAAGCTCTCATGACGTATTGGGTGGCTGTCCATCATTCCTTTTTCTGTGTTTCTCCTCCGGCTTTGGTGCTTGAGAGGGCTTTGACCGCCCAATTTGCTGAATGATTGCTTTCCAGGGTTCTGGCTTCCCATATCGAATCAGGGTGCCTTCTATCTGGTGTATTTAGTGGTCTGCCTTACAAGAGGAATCAAAAATTTACACAATGATGCCATGTATATCCGATGATAATACTCCGCCACAGCAGACAATCCATGAAGGCCATCCATGAGACTGAGATCACAGCCAATGGCTGAGTATAGTTTCTAGTGCATGGCCTCCTCAGCATTGGTTGTCTCTGGCATCCGGTCCCAAATGTGAGGATCCATTTTGCAATGTGATGTAAACAGCATGGGGGCATGAGCATTTCACATCCACTATCGAAGCCAAGTCTCAGTCTTCAGGAAATCTCGAATGACCACTTCAGCGCATGACATAAATGTCGCAACATCAGAAGCATCCAGAAGAGCCTTAACTCAATTCTTGAATGCATCTGTAGAGCCATGTGGGACAACACCACTGATTTTTGAAATTCTAGTGATGCTGGCCTGAAAATGCTGACCACATCCTTTCAGTAGCTTTTCGGAAGCTTCTTCGAGCTCCATTACACTTCTTCCATCATCGGGTTGAAGCTGCCAAAATTCAACAAAAGCAAGTCTAAAGTCAACTCACTCTGCTTCACTAAAATCAACAACCTATAATTCAAATGATATCAATAAATTTATAAATTGGCAAATTTAACATAACCTACCCCTGCGAACAAGTCATCAGTGATCGGAACCTCCCTTTTCTCTGCTTCATGACAAATACTCTGCAAAAGTGCCAAGAAATGGAGCTTGTAGTGCTCTGCAGATGATCCGTTGGAGTAAGTGAAAATCACGGGCACCCAACAGAATAGCTGGGGAGAATGGCACGAAGTGACGATAAGGATGCTGTTATGGTTCAACCAGAACCTGTGAGCAGCATCAGAGATAAGGCCATTGGCTGCCCCCTCCAGAATGCCATTCTTGACAAGCTGTGATGCCATAAATGCAGACTGCATGACAATAACAGTCACCTCACCCATCTGCAAATAGATGACAAACCCGGGATGGTCACTTGCGAATTTCGCAAACTCGGCCAGAAAACCATCACCACCTTGACTGTTCCCCTTCTTCACTCTCTGCGGTTCTTTGCAGATACGATCTGAGTTCAGGAATATATCAGAAATCTCGGCAACAGACTCTTCAGGGCCATGCAGACCTGGGACCCCCACAAGAAGTCCAAGAGGCCTGACCTTCGGATTGGCTGTGACAATGGCATCAAATCTTGCTCGTTGATCTGGTGAGAGATGCAGAATGTGAGTAGGACAAGCATGGTGATGATAGTCACAATGAATATAATGAATGCCTCCGTCATATTTCCATAGCTCAGATACAATACCACAGTCTTCATGCTGCAGTTTGGCACCACACTGGCATTTCATCAGGAGCTGCCTGTAAATACCTTTGGGCTTAGTTTGTGGCCGTACTATGATGTCACACTCCTCGTTATTGCAAGTCATAATGCCCAAACACCATTGTTTGGAGTGCTTCCCTTTCTGCCAGGTATCAGCAAAACAATCTCCCTTTCAATCACCGCTAGTCAAGCGATATGCCCAATGGACCATAATATCTTTGGTATCTGTATATTCTTGCCAATTGAAGTGCCTCTCGAATTCACCGTCTGGCCAACCATCCCAAATTGCACAGCCATGGGTGTCATCACCATCTTCTACAGCGGTGTTTATCCCCGGAGGGTGTTGGGTATGCAGTGGCTCTCTAGAGTGAATGGCAGGGGGAAATTGGATCAGAAAATTTGTGGGGGCAGCCGCCATCAGAACAGGTGCAAGGGAATTATCACGAGCTCAGCCTGATGGAATTTGTGCGGTTATGCCAGGTGTTACCGTAGCAGTTGTTATTGCGAGCCTGAATGGGGGGGTAGAGAATGCATGTGAGTGAGGCAATAAGTGAGCCCGCTGCTGTGGAATCAACGGGGCTGTGTCAAGAGGGGCGGCTGCTGGAGCAACCACAGGAATAGACGGTGCAGGTAAGTCTTGCCTGCACAAATACGGGTATGTGTTTTGAAACTGTGGTGCACTTCGATCTGGTCTCATTGCTTGCAGAGACTCCGGAGGGTAAGGGCCATATGACTCTCAAGGGTATTGGGTATCCTGTACATATCTAAAATCCGGGCTGTATGGCAGATACATTCCTTGTGCTGTACGGTAGTGTAAATTCAGTGCCGGTATCTCTGCGCAAAGTCAGGATATTGCTCTAAAGATCATTCAATATGAATGGACCTGTTGTCTGATGGAAGCCAAATTAATGAGCAATCGGGTTCTGAGGCGGATAGGGTATGCACAGATCCCGTGGTATGTATCCACAGATGGAGCCTAATGAATGTTGATGTCAAGCGGTAGATAGATGATATCTGCGATCCCATAATTACCATGAATATTGTAGACTGGAACATGGTCCGACAAGTCAAAGGCCACTGAATATCGGCAATGAGTATTTATAGCATGCCCCAGAGAGATGTTGCAGACAGATCATTGGCATGAAAATCAGCATTGTCATTGTCAGCTGTAAAATAGGTATAAATATGACGAATGAAGCCCTGACGAAACATGAATTAGCAGAATATTTAAGCTCCGAATAATAAGGAGCTTACAAACACCATCGCGCTGCTCAAATTTCTGTTAAAGAAGGTATATAAGACGGTAACAACAGGTAAGTCAGTAAGAGCGCAATCCCAAGCTGAAACTCAATCATCAACCGTAATTTGGAGTTAAGTCACACCGTGGTAAGTCCCAAATTTCACAAAAATCATCAATTTGTCAAGTTTTGTTTCAGGTACACCTTACAAGAATGAGCTATGGATTTTCCAACATTCTAACTATCTGGATAAGATTGAGACATTGCACAACAAAATGGCAGATAAGAAAATTTCACTCAATGAATAAATAAAATAAAGATAACGTGCGATGAGAAATGTTGTCAGCGTGTTGTCTCTAATATGTCCATGTGATACTTAAGCATGTACACATCTGCTGCAAAATGGATTTGAGACATTGCGCAACAAAATGGCAGATAAGAAAATTTCACTCACAAAATGAATAAATAAAATAAAGATAATGTGCAACAAGAAATTTCGTCAGCGCGTTGTCTCTAATACGTCTGCACATCTGCTGCAAAGGAGTTCATCTCCCAGTGGCCCTGAATTTAGGATAGGAGATATGCGCACCCCACATTTTGTAGCTAACGTGACTGGTATGCATAGTCATGCATTTGTGCATGCACCGTGCACAGCCGTGCCATAGCCGTGCCACAGCCATGCAGCACCGTGCCATGGCCGTGCCGTGCCGTGCAGCTCTGTGGGCTAATAGCCTGCAAAACATCTATATGGGATAGTGGGACCAACATGGGTTTTGTTTAGTGCAAGATCATAGGAAGGAATACTTACTACGCTCTGGGAAGTACCATACTTCACCCTTGCTAATGTGCAAGAAAGCTGTGCTTTGCTAATCAGGGCAGATAGATAATGTTTGGGGCCCGTTCTGGTGAATGTGTTTTGGAGACACAGATATGTAGTCTCGTCACGTCAGAGCGCATCCGAACAATCGTGACTGGATCAACAAGCGCACACACAGAATCAAATTAGAGTGTGAACCGGTTTGCCGCCAACATCGTTGTTATTCAACCTGATATTCAAATAGGAGCCTTTGTACAATCTGTGTGACAGCTCTAGATAAATAGCACAAACCGAAATAATTTTCGTATATATATTAAAATGGCTGCCATGGCCCATGGCAACCACAGCTCACGGCAACCACAGCTCACAGCGACCACGGCTGTGCCACGGCTTTTTTCCAGTGCCCATTGGATACTGCAGGGTCTTGGCTGTCGCTCTGAACACGAGCCTCATGCCACGGAAAAATCAACTTCAACCTGTCCCTTTGCTCCACTTCATGAACTTGGGGAGAGTGGGCCATTGCTATGCATGGCAGGTATGAGTCCCCTATTTTATTCATTTTAGTTACATACATATACTCTGCAATATTCTTTTTTATTTTTCTACAATTTACTTTACTGTGCACTAACATGAAATGGGTCACCTTGGCACTAAATTCTTCCTACAGCCTGAACAACCAGATTTCTTGTTGTGTATGATGAAGAAGGACTGCAAACATCTCCTCCATCTACCTGAATTTTATCAAGGATTTTACTTGTATAATGGACTTGTAAAATGCCATTGACCTGTTTCTATGGAGTAAAGTCATTCTGTGCCTTGTCTCAAATATTTGGGCATATGAAAAATCACAGCTCCAGAAAACCACCATAGATGAAAACTTTCAACAGGTGTCATAATACTAAAATAAAGTATATAGTAGAAAAATTCAAAAATATCATTGTGTGTACATAACATACATATGTAAACAAAATTCAAAAATATGGGACTCATACCTGCCATGCATAGCAATGGCCCACTCCTCCCAAGTAATTACAGTTGAATTCACATCACAATGATACAGAATGCATATACTTTAGTAGTGGGTTTTACCAGGGGGGGGGGGCTGATTCTTGCAGTGTTTCAGTTTTCACAGAGGATTTCAAGATTGTCTGATTCTCTTTGTATCTGTTTATACACCTTTTATATCTGTTTCAACTCTCAATGATTGGTCCAGGCTCAAGAAAAGGGGCTTGCACATCATTATATTGACTTGTTTATTTCTTGGTGTGATCTTTGCCTTCCTGCTCATGCAGGTTTCATCTCCTCAGCTCTGTAGCTCTTCTATGTCTCGTCAGGAACTTATGCAGACTTTCCTGCCAAAATATTCAACAATTCAACAAAACCAAATTCGACTCTATCCACTCAGTTTTTGTATGCTCACAATGTGCCTCGCGATGTCACATCCATACACAGCCTTCTCCACAAAGAAAAAGATCAGGATGAACACCAAATAAGTTTGAGATTCACATACTTGACTTCCTGATATGCAATGTATGACAAAATAAGTACAATAGCTTACAGTAATAAAAACACCAAAAAATGGCCCCAATACATGTAGGGGCAGTGTAAGGAACTCAACTCAAACCTAAGACCTAGGGCTACGGAGTTCAGGTCCTCAATGAAGAGGATGGTTCCTGGCACTCAGAATCACCCATGCTAAGTCCAAAGGTAAGAATGACTGAGAACTCCAGCTAGTTGCTTAGGCTAACTGTTGTTAATGATTGTTCAAGGTACTTACATGATACTACTCTACTTATATACCTAATCTACTAGATCTGAGATCTGTATACAAGTATAGCAATAACTACCTATCTACCAATCATGGTCAAGCCACATGTATTCATGGCTGTTCTATAGTCCTATCTATGATGGTAGCACATGTGATGACTGTGCATTGCATCATGCTGTGTTGTTATCACATTGTTCAGCGATGAGGGTGTAATGCCATTGGTTGGCAATACCTTTGATGTGCAGCATATCAAGGTCATCAGTCTAATAGGAAGGCTGTGGATGTGGAGTATCACTGATGTCCATCAGAGATAGCGGGTAAGGGATTATCCATCGGCTGGAACTGTTCCTATTGGTTGATAGTGAATGATAAGGAATGATAAGGGGAAGTGCGCAGTACTTCTATCAATAAGATCAGAAGCAGGCAGTGCTTCTATCCATGCGGTGAGGAGAAGCGCAGTGCTTCTATGATGAAGATAAGGAATGATGTCATCCAATGATGAGCCATCATTCTGGGTAAACCTTGGCAGATGGGGAAGGTCCTTTGATCAGGTGCCTTAGATCAAAATTGATCATGTGCTGGTGATTTTGAACCATGTGACCATAGGTCCATGTGGGTCCATGTCATGTTCATAACAGGCAGTCAAAAAACAAAGGGTGGAGTAGCAGGCTCTGCCACCTTGCACGGCCTTACATTACTTATAAAGGAACAGTCATGTGTATGTAGGGTGTGAGACTCAAATCCCAATAGACATGGCAGACTGCGGTGGATATAACTTGTCTGCATATGCATTAGCAATCTGTTTACATATTTAGAATAGTTCAATTAATATGAGATATTTACATATCCTTCCACACATGCAATGGACAATTGAAAATATGTGGGCCTTTCATATTTGACTGGACAGTACTCCATTTGGCAACTATTACTAAGTGGAGTACCATCTGGTTGAATATGAAAGGCCTTACATATTTTCAATTGTCCATTGCATATGTGGAAGGATATGTAAATATCTCATATTAATTGAACTATTCTAAATATGTAAACAGATTGCTAATACACATGCGGACACAGCAGACCACGGTGGATATAACTTGTCCACATATGCATTAGCAATCCTTGTACATATTTATAGTTTAATTAATATGGGATGCTTACATATCCTTCTGCATATTTAAAATTTGCAAAACAATAGTTGATGCCGCATATGCAATGGACAATTGAAAATATGTGGGCCTCTCATATTCAACTGGATGGTACTCCATTTAGTAATAGTTACTAAATGGAGTACCATCCAGTCAAATATGAAAGGCCCACATATTTTCAATTGTCCATTGCATATGCGGACATCAACTATTGTTTTGCAAATTTTAAATAT
>KN833165.1:6189-28719 GCA_000827315.1 Piloderma croceum F 1598
CTTTTTCATCTTTACCATGTCTTGTCTACTAAATGCCTTTCTATGTTGCAGTGTGCCACTGAAACAGGCATTCCAATACATCGTGTACCAGCGCTTGCACCCGCGCCCACCGTCACCTGGCATCCATCAAAATATGTCATTGCGTATTGCGGACAGACAAAGGTCAAGGAGGGTGGGTCGCCGCCGGTGGCATTGATTAGCTTGTTTGGACCTTTGTGAAGACGTGTTGGCCTTATGGCTTCTGTAACTTAATTGTATCCGCAAAATTCACAATCTCATTAGTACACTTGCCCTTTGTTGACGAACTTGCATCATGCACCTGGGACATAACAACATTTGTCCCCTTCACGGAATTAGAATACTACCACGAAAAATAAATAGATTATTGTTATACCTTTGCCTACTGGAGATAACCAAAGCGAGAATATACATAGTGGACAAAATAGTGGCTGAATGTCGAAAGAAAGGATGGAATGGGAAACAAATTTTACAGTATCTAACTCATTTCAAGGGATATTTGGAAGAATTTGATGAGTGGCTCACTGGAAATCAATTGAAGAACACTCCAGAACCTTTGGAACTTTGGAAGAAATCAAGAGAACATTTGCAAACAAGTCAGGAAGGGTTTCTGCCACATTCTCTGGCTATCACTTTCATTCAGCTTGTTGAAGGGTTGTTTTGGCATCACACACCACTGGCACTCAATCCACAAATTCCAAAGAGGATTCAAATGGACAGTATAAAAGGGATGGAATTTGACTCTGACTCTTTCAGACTCACCCAATGTTTCTGTCTCATATATCCTATCATGACTACTCAACCTTGTCTCCTTCCCATTGATGGTCACTCTGGTTGACATAGTCCCATTCATCCTCGAATACCACCCTAACTACATTCTCAAAAAATCCCCTTTTACTATGAGTCTCCAAAATCAGCATCTCCATTGTGCTTCTGACTCCAATGATCTATACACCCTTGATTTCCAACTCGCCACTGGCCTCTATGGTGCTGTTCACTTAGCCACCACCTAAAATGTATAGTGGCTGTGCTGCACAGCCACAGTGGCAAAATCAAGAAATTATGGCCATCTGATAAATAGTTTTGAGTATTGTTATTATTTCTGTCATCTACCCTAGTGAACAAGTCTCATCCAAACAAAACTACCCAAAATATAAGGGCCCAAGCACAACAAGCAGCTCTGGCAAGAAACTTAAGAGCATCTTCAAGAAGCTCACAAAATTCCATCTGGCCATTAAATAACTCAACTGGGGCTCAAAAAAGAATGCAAGAAGCCAGGTTGCAATCCAGATGCTACAGCTTGCCGCGAAGAGGCTCAAATATATATGCCCAATATAGTATTTAGGCGCCCAAAGCTATGCCATATCAGGTAAGCCGCAAATTTCAAAGTCCATTGATTTAATATCTTGCCCAGATTTGAAGCTATCAACAATCTGTCTTACAGATCTCTTTGTATTACCAATTTGAGTGTTTGTGGTCTCCATTTTGGCTATACAAAAGTGGCAGTGTCTAAGTGAATAGCACCATAGTTCACTTTTAAAGACATCTCCCACGCTATCCAGCTCACTGCTAATCCCCTCCTCAATCCTTTCAGTGATCTACCTGGTACTCTTGACCCCAAACTCCTCAAACAAATTGGTATGCCTTTTTCCGCTATCCTCTTGATTGAGAAATATGCCCCAAACCTCCTCATTGTCATGAGCACTTGAGCAGAGTTGCATCACTTGTTCAGAATTACTCAGATAATTAGCTTAGATGGTGCTTAATGGATTCAGTCAGCTAGGGAGCAATGCATTGAGACTGGGGATAACTTTGGTTGGGATTGGTCTGAAACTGATAATGCTCCTGCCTATTCAGTGAACTTACCTAAAATGGTCAATTGTGGTGATATGCACTCACTCTAGGCACCAAATCCTACAATAATCACCTATCCGGACACCTCTACATTGCACCTAACATTGTTAATCTCCCACAATATCAATATCAATGTTTTCTGGTGTATCACCAATCAATACACTTGTCCACTATCACATCACATGAGGTTGATATCCCCTTCCACATCAATTCCAATGTCCTGTGTATCACATTAGTCACCCAAATGACTCTCTGATCTTGTTTCAATGATCTGACTTGACCAGCACATTGATATTGGCACAATCACAATGGTATAATGGTATCAACCTATTGGAGTTTCACTGGCCTTGGCATTATCAATACTCACAATATTGCCAGTAGAGGTTTTAGTATACCTTTATGGTCTGTATTATGTTCACCTTTGCAATGTTTTGTTTTATATTTTGTTTTATGTTGCTATGTTCTTGAGAAACTCAGCATTATCTCTATTCCTTATCACTGTATATATTCCTGTACTTTCTTTAATTCAATAAGAACACTTTCCCCCTCTCATCAGAACTCAGAAAAACATCAAACTTGCTTATTATTGTCTCGACCTTTGTGTCTTGACCTTGACATCACCATACTTGACTTGGTATCTCGTCCATCCTCATACTGCCTTGATCTAGCCTTAGTATCTTCAAACCTTGGCAACATATACTTGTCAGAATGTTATAGAAACTTGATATCAACATTACACTTCACATTGAGACATCGAGCTATCATCAGCTTATTACTTTACTCATTCTACAACTCTTGGAAGGGTTACTCACCAACTTGCATTTATTAGATCTTGTTGTGGTGTCTGTGTTGGTTTTTGACCATATAGACATCACAGGCATATGAGTGGTTACATTGAGAGTGTTGCTGACTCCAACGTACCTGACAATTCTAAAGCCTTGATTTTACATCTGACTCTTTCTACTTATGTGCAGAAACATCCTGATTTTGATCCTTTTATTCTACCTAGTAATCATGAATCCTTTTAAACATGGGCTCTTTTTACAAATACATAGTTTCTACTATCATCTTAACAGTGGTACATAACTTAGCAGTCACTTACTACCTATGTCATGAGTATTAGAGATTTTTCATAATTTTTTGTACCATTCTAGACAAGGGAGGCTATGTTAGGGATATGGTTATAAATTACCTTTTACCTTTTACCCTTACATTCAACCTACTCTTAAAATTCTCTTTTATTATTTCAAGACATTGGAATATGTCTAGCAATGGTGCTTCCATTGTTTAACAACCCTACATATTATCTAAGGATTATTTTCACAAAGCTTGCCACTGAGTAGAAGCTTCACAGAGTTTCAACTTCCCTTCTGAATCCAAAAGTGCTTTTTTTAGAACACATTTAGAACACTCGATTGGCCACCTTGACCTCTAACCTGAGACCAAGGCCTGCAGGTAGCTGAAAATACATTCCTATGAGTTAGAACAACTCATAGGAACTTTCCTGAAGATTTAGGAATGCTTGGGAAAATGCTGTGAACTGTCTGAACACTCATTTGGCCACTCTGACCTCTAACTTGAGACTGAGGCCTGCCGGTGGCCAAAAATACATTCCTATGAGTCAGAACAGCTTACAAGAACTTTCCCAAAGATTTATGAATGCTTGGGAAGATGCTGCAGATTGTCTGAAGGTCTTTCTGATGACTCAGAGTAAATCCTTTGTGTTCCCTTCTATTCTATAGATTTGTGTATAAATACAAAGTGTGGCCTTCACAAAATATCAATCACTTTTACTCACTCAATCACTCTCAAGCTGAGAACAACTCTGAACATAAACATTCTGTTTGTGTCATTAAAGTAATATACTGACACACTCTATATCACTTATAACCTCTATAATTCAGGCTAGAATAGCTTCACACTCTCTCAGACTAAGTTCTTTGAACATAGTAGGTTATTTGACGCTCCAGTAACAATTATCTAAAAATATTCCCAGTGCATCTTGTCATCTTATATCTAAGTGCCACTGCCACTTAGATTATATTCAAGGCATACATTTACGTCATTCCCTGAATCTATACTGCATTCTGCTAGACTATAAGACAACAGAAAGTGGATAATAAGTAGTAAGACTTACACCAGCTCCCAGTATGGAGCCTGCTGTCAGAAAATCTGCAACCATAATATTGCTCACACCAGAGACAAGAACCCTTTTGAGTGGGTCACAAAACCTCACAAAACTGTCCACATTTGTCAAGTATGTGATTAAATTTGGGAGCACTGCAAATCCTATTGCAAACTCAAAGTTTGTGGAGGAATATATGGTGAACAATAAACCAAATCAAGTATTTTAAGTTTAAGTGGCCCATTTAGGTAAAATATGTAATGTGGATATGTGTGAGCTGTATTTGTATTTACATAAGAATATGTGATAGCATATGCACCACACACAAAACCTTCCAATTGTTTAAAATATGTGACATGTGCATACCACTGGATTTGGCAGATTTGACTGAATATATACATATTTTAAACAATTGGAAGGTTTTGTGCATGGCACATATGCTATCACATATTCTATATATGTAAATAGAAATGTGGCTCACACATATTTGTATTACATATTTTTACCTAAATGGGTGACTTCCTGTTGTAAATTTGATTTACTGTTTTATAATATTATGGCCCTTCAGGCAGTCTTGGCCTGTGCATTCTGCCAGATGGTCTCATGGTTAATTTCACAAATTACACGAAAAACACTTGAGACCTCTAACATCACTAGAAATCCTAAGATCAACATCTACTGTTGCTTTTAGATCAATATATAACTTCAGCTGTCATCAGTCTTGTCATTATGGACATTACAGGATAAATTGATATCCTGGCCATTGGTGGGACAAAGAGACCAAAAAAAAACATTGTTAGCAAGTTAGATGACCCAGCTAAACCCTGCACCTGCATCAGAGGCTACCTGGTGGAATTTATATTGCCACCATGAGTGAACGAGAACAAAGAGTTACCATTGGATTGGGAAGAATGACCACCAATACTGAAAAGGATGGGGAAGATAGGGAAATGGCTGCCATGTGGGGAGTGTGGATGTTGGGCATATTACTGTTGCTGTTTTTGGGGATGTTGATTGGCACAAGTGGTGTCGAGGGCTGCTTGTTCTGACTCCTGAGAAGATGCATACAAATGGGGCTGTGATTTTGTGGTGGGTGGTGTTGTTTTCTTCATGGACAATAATGATGCTGATTTGCTGTCAAATAATGAGTGAGACTACCTAGGTGGAACATAATAGAGTGCATATGATCAAACAATCAACAATCACAAAATGTGCACATGTGCAAATGGTGCAGCTATGGTGCTGTTCACTTAGCCACCACCTAAAATGTATAGTGGCTGTGCAGCACAGCCACAGTGGCAAAATTGTTGTTGGAATCTTATCTCTGTAGTGTTTGTCAGATTTTCGGTATTTACGGCCTTCTGATAGATAGTTTCAAGTATTGTTATCATTTTTATTATCTACCCTAGTGAACATGCCTCGTCCAAGCAATGCTAAGCAAAATGCAAGGGCCCGAGCAGCTCTGGCAAGGAGCTCAAGAACATCCTCAATTAGCTCACGAAATTCTACTCAGCTGTCGACACCATACCAAGACAATGAATCATCTGTGCTAACCTCCAAAAACAATACCCCTCCAATGTCTCCAATGCCTCCTGATCCATCTGATGTTTTTTCTGATGAAGAAAGTGAAGGTTTTGAGGAGATAGACAGCACCAGAGGATAGTGACTCACCTGATGAGCTGATAACCACTGAAAAGTTGATATGGGAATCTCCAGAGGATGAGGATGGATATAGATCTGAAGATGACCTTTCAGAACTTGAGGGTGAAGAGTTGGAAGAGAGTTCACTGAGGCAGAAACAGGCAGAAGATGGGTTAATGGAACACTTGATGCAAAGTATTGGGGCCAAGGAGTGGAAGAAAGCAGAGTCCAACAGACATCTGGGATATGGAAACAAGAGTTCAGACAGAACCCAGTGGTGGAGACAACAGAAGAAGAGGGAAAAGGAGGATGAGGATGAGAAGAGCAGAAATTCATGAGTTAATAAATAAAAAATTTGAAATGAGTCATATACATACCTTTTCTTTCAGCAATTCAGCCCATATGATGAGGAGTTACTTTGAATACTCCAGACCAATTGTATCAGATGAAGAAGACTTGGAAAGCCCCGAAGAACTCACCTCAGAGACATTTCCTCCCGATCACCCTGATGACTTTGATCCCATGCCCAAGACCATTGAATATGAATCTGATACATCAAATGAGTCAGACAATGACATTTGGGAGGATGATTGGCCAGAAGAAGATCAGGTAGAGGAAGATGAGTTGAGGGTACACATAGTGAGGACGAGATGATTGAGCCCGAAAGTCAGCAGAGACAAAAACGACGAAAGCTGGATGTACCAGTACTGAAGGCACACACAGCTGCACACAAAAAGAAATGCTCGATATTGAAATTGGTGCTTGTCAATATCCAAAAACTCATCCAATTGCGCAGGACAAACTTCAAAGGAGGTGCTCAGGGCCTTCAGTCATATTGTGCACAAGCAATCAAAAGCTACCTGTGTTTGGTTGTGAATGGAAACCAAAATAGTATCCCAGCATCAGAGACAGCTGCGGAAAGCCTTGGATTTGCAAGAACCTGGGGCGGTCAACAAGTGAGGCGGTGGGTACACATTTGGACAAATGATTGAGACCTCCCACAATCAGATTGAGGATGTCATGTCAAAGTTAAATCACTTCTTGACGATCCAACGATCAAATCTGAACTGTGAACTTACAAGCAGTTGAACAAATGGGCCATGAACCCACAGAAGCTTAAGGATTTCACCAATCAAAAATTGCTGCCAGCAGAAGCTGCAAAATATTGCCAGGAGATTTGCAACAAGGAAATGCCGCAGGGACTCAAGAAATAGAGCTCTTCCCTCGCATCCACATGAAAGTTGGAAAAGGGATATCAATCAGCATGGCACGTCGGTGGCTTCAACAGGAGGGTTTCAAATATACAACTCACAAAAAAGCAATTTATTATGACGGGCATGACCGGCCAAACATGATCAAGTATCGACAAGAGACTTTCTCGAGAGAGGCTGGTGGAATATAAAATGGGAGTGCCTGTAAGGGGACCACCCATTTCCAATCATCTCCAAGTCCAACTCCAATCCATTTCTGGCCAACTCTGATCCTGCAAACACAACTCCGGTCATGGCTGTGCAACTCCGACTCCAGAAATGCAACTCCGATTGCATTTACGGACCTGCCCTCTCGCTGCTCGCCTCTTTGCCTCCCCCGGTACTGTACAGTCCCTTCTCACGCCCACTTGGCATATTTTGTTGTCATCCCTAGCAGGGTTTTCCTCAGAGTGTTCTCTTTGGATTTCCCCCTGCTAGACTGAGTGATTGCCTCAGCACTGCAAGGTTGCCCTTACAGTGCCTACAGAATTAGTGGAAAAACAATTGCTTCCTGGTGTTCAGAAGCTGGTGTTGGTCACACATGATGAATCAACCAATACAGCAAATGACGGGCCAAAGGCATCATGGGTTTTGGAAGGCAAGCAACCCATCTTAAAGGGTGCAAGTTGCGGATCCCATCAGAGTGATGTCATATGTTCAACTCATGGGTGGCTCGCAAACGCTGGAGTGCAGCTGGAGTATGGGAAAAATTATGAAGGTTATTGGACTGGCAAGATGTTTGTTGCACAGGTAATTATAATTTCTCAGATATATTATTTGTTATGGTTCACTGATCCATTTTTAAGCTGCAGGATAAAATCATACCAGAATTTGAAAGACTCCATGGTCCTGAGTTTCAAGCTCTAATTATGGTGGATAATTCTCAAGGCCATGCAGCTTACCCGGCAGATGCACTTCAATCCTGGTGGAGCTCAAGCACGACTTTGCAATGGGTGGTTCATCAATGCTGTGGGTGAAAAAATTATGCAGGCAATGATATTTCCCGCTGATCACCCAAATAATCCAGATCAACCCAAAGGGATGAAACAGGTACTCACGGAACGAGGACTTTGTCGACCAGGGCTCAGAAAGGAATGCAAGAAACCAGGTTGTGATTCAGATGCCACAACTTGCTGTGCCACCTGCATCCTTTTATTGCAACCTGACTTCCAAGAGCAGAAGTCACTCGTTCAGGAAATAATTGAGGCCGCTGGTCATCTGTGCATTTTCCTCCTGAAATTCCACTGTGAGCTCAATTTTATTGAGTTTTTTTGGGGGGCTGTCAAGAAATACTTGCGAGAGCACTGTGATTATACTTATACAGGGCTCCAGAAGAATCTTCCAGATGCTCTTGCCTCAGTTGATTTGATGACCATTTGGAAGTGGGAACATCAAATGATCAGGTGGATGGATGGAAAGGTACCAAAGAGGCTCAAATCCAGGTAAAGAAATTTGGCAGTTGCAAACAGACCTCTCATTGTTGAGTTTACGAGACAGTTGTGAGAGCATTTGATTAGATATTCCCAATTAGGTATTTACTGTAAGTTACACTCCCCCACGGATCCTGATGGAGTCCATCAGGAGTCCTGATAAAGTCCTGATAAAGTCCTGATACTCCTGATGGACTCCTGATGGACTCCTGATATAATCCAGATTGACTCCATGACAAGTATGTGGACTCCATCAGGAGTCCATAAGGAGTTTACCAGGAGTCCATACACTTTATCAGGAGTCCATCAGGAGTCTATTAGGATTTTGTAGAGACTATGTTTTTTTTACAGGATTGTAAGGCAGTAAGCTCCTTGCAGTTGAAGCAATTTAACTACCATATAGCCAACATACTATTGTAAAATTCCTTCATACCTCCCAAGTTATAGATGCCCAAGTTCAATTTTAATTCCTTATTTTTTTGTTTATGGATAAAGAAAATTATTATTTAATTATAATATACAAAATAATTTAACAATAATAATAATTGACAGACAGTGATGCAGAGGTGAAAAGGGACTCACATCAAAACTAGGGAGTTTGGTGAAGAGATATTAGCAAATGATAATAATTAAAAGGGCAGGATGGACTTACAAATGGACAAAAGTCGGAAACCGAGCCCACTGGGTTCGGTTTTGCGTGCACCATGGTATGGAGTGGGGCAATGGAATGGCGGAGGTGAAGGTGGTGCCGGCAGTGGTGATACCGCCGCCGCCGCCGTTGTTGTAGTGGTGCTGGTGCGGCGTGATTAGCAACAAAAAAAAAAAAAAGGGGGGGGGGGGGGCGTACCTTGTCCGTTGTCACCCTCCTTGTTAACGGGCAGGGCCACGGTGTTGGTGGTGTCATCGTCGTGGTGGTAGTGGGGGTGGGGATGAGTAATGTGTAATAAAAAACGGTGGGGGTGGGGTATGTATCTCGTCCGCGGTCGCCCTGCCCACGGTCACCCTCATTTTCCGCCATCGCCCTGCCTGCCATTGCTCTCCTTGTCCTCGCCCTCGCCGTTGCTCTCACCCTCGCCCTCGTCATTGTTGTTGTTGCCCTCATTGCCGTTGTTGTTGTTGCCCTCGCCGTTGTTGCCGTTGTTGTTGCTGTCACAGCGTTGTTGTTGCTGGTATTAGTGGTGGTGGTGGTGGTTGCTGTCGCCGTGTTGTTGTTGCTGGTATTAGTGGAGGTGGTGGTGGTGGTGGTTGTCGTGGTTGCGGCTGTGGTTGGTTGATTGAGCCATGTGGCTTGTTTTGGGTGACACGGCCTTGGCCGAGCGACCGTGGGTACTTCATTCCTTATTTTTCATAGCTACATATGGGTAAATGGCTGAGTGGTTAAGCGTGCCGCTTTTAATCATGTGAGGTCCTGGGTTTGAATCCGGGTGGAATAATGTGTTTTTTTGGAAACAATTAATTATATTTGGGATATAACGGGATGATTGCTGGAGTCCATGTGGAGTCCTCCGAGAATTCCTGCTCTAGTGTTAAAGAATTTTAACAGGAGTCCTGCAATAGTGTCACTCCTTGTGGACTCCATCAGGACTTCACCTGGAGTTTAGCAGGATTCTTTAGCAACACAAAGTTGCCGTCACCTTGAGAGAGGTCCTAATGGAGTCCAGGTGGACTCCTGATGGAGTGTTGGTAGACTCCTGATACAATTCCTGGAGTCTACCTGGACTCCTGATGGACTCCATCAGGATCCGTGGCTCAGTGTAACTTCCTCGGTATTTAAGCGCCTGTAGATAAGCCATATCAGGTAAGTGGCAAATTTCACGGTCTTGTCAATTTATATCTTGCCCAGTTTTAACGCTATCAAAAATCTGTCTTACAGATCTCTTTGTATTACTAATTCAAAAGATAAGAAATCTGGTTCGTTTTGCGGTCCCCATTTTGGCTATACAAAAGTGGCAGCTGGAGGCACACACTGCGGACACATATTCATTGTTGTTTTCAAGTTGTAATGGAGGAAAGAAGGGTGCCAAAATTGGTTGAGAAGAAACACACCCATGCACTAGAGGTCAACAGTGGGCCAAGTGTATATAGATGAAGTGAATTGCCAAAGTTCACAAGCACATGTGGATGGTTAGGCACAGCTCACAGCTGGTTTTCAAAACATGTTGTATTTGAAATGCCTCCTACATAGAATACCTCCTAAACACAGGAGACAGACTGGTAAGATCAAAGGGGACAGAGAAACAGTGATATAGAGACCTGATCCCCTTTCACAAGGGGTCAGGAACAGTCAATCACAGGCTAGCTTCACCTGCTGTTCGTAGGTGGGGAGGTTTGTCTAGTATGTATGGTCTATCTACATACCGACTTGGGGACAAGTGTATGTAATCTACTGCTACTGACTACAAACTTGCTGGACTGATTTCTTGATGACCTTGATGTCACACAATCACACTGTTGATGTGAGGAATATACAGAATTCCTCACAGGATATTCTTATGGTGAGTAAAGATGATGAGAGCAATGTTAAAGAGCAAACACAGTAACTGGGTAACAGGTTGTGCACACTGGCACAAGACTTCAAAGACTTAATGAGACTTAAACCTCAGCTGACTGTAGCTGAATCTCAGATCAAAACTTGGCTGGTAAATTTGTTGTTATTGCTAGCGCCACAGGACCTCCTTATATACACTTTTGGTAACCTAAGATCTCTCTACAGATTGTCCTTACTACTATGGAAATTTACAGGAACTACTGAACAGGTGACCTCAAATTACTGTGCTTTTACAGCATGTATGAGAACTATAATCTACTTGCAATAATATTTCCTGAATGCACAGTATGCACAGTCAAATGCACCATGTGTACCTGTACCTGATCACATGGTTGACTTTCCCTTTCATGTGATTGGCTACTGGCATAAATCTTAGTCTACCCTCTCCAAAGTTTGTAATTCAAAACACAGTCTGAGACATTCATAACCAAATATTCAACTTGAAACAATGCTAGTAGTTGTACATGATAGAGTCGCAAATTTGAGACATGAGATAATACAGAAACATGGTGAGAAATTGATGAGATTTAGCAAGACAGCATGACACAGTACCTGGGTCCATTTCTTTTCTTCGCTCCAACTGACCAGACTCAGCCTTCTCCACCTCTTCACTCAATGACAAGCCCTCTATCTTCCCACAGGGCAAAATGCACCACTCATTCTCCCAAGTGCAAAGAGGGGGAAGAGCATATGCCTTCTCCAAAATTCACTAATGGAGGGCTGCAATCTCATATCTGAGGTGAGCTGCCTCCTCATGGGCATGATACTCAGGAATGGCAATGAGGTTGGTGGGTGGCTCCAAAGATTGTGGGGTGGGGGAATGTGAAAATAAATTGGAAGTGAACTGATAGATGATGTAGCCCTCTTTGTGACGAATGGGCTTCTCCAAATGAATGAAATTTATAGGGAAATCCATGATGGGGAGGAATGTCGAGATAGCAGAGTCTTCAAGGTGCAACACAATTCCTGACCGGAGTTTGGTCTCATCCAAAGGAAAAGCCCTTCTAAGGTGACCAGGCCCAGTGATGAACCAGGCACATGGGCAAGTGGGAAAGTGCATGTAGTAGGGACTAACAGCTTGGACAACATTATATTCTCTAGTGTGAAGGCCACCATTCTCCTCCCGAAGACTGTGGTGGAGGAGATGGTTCCAATTCTCCATATTTTTCATCAATGAATTTAAGCTGGGGTACATTGATACTACAGAATATGTGGGTGTGACATGACCTGGTGTCAAATCAACAGCTGCCAACTCGTCCAGCAATGAAGTTACAGGTCATGTCAGGACAAGATTCTGCATAGGAGTAGGTTCTTCATTGGCAGGGGTGATGGACCAGTTCTACTGGTCTCGTGATAGGCGCCCATGGATTGGGTGTTGGAAGTATCTGTACATAGTCTGATGTACCACAGTTGTCTTGATCATCAGCAACCACAACGTTCCGACCTCTTAGCACTACTCCATCTGGTGACAAGAGCAGGATTCTGAACTTGGACTAAGAGAGACTGGAATTGAGACTGAGACCGAGACCGAAACCGAGACCGAAACAACATCTGATGACGGAAGTTCCGTTTGCTCAAAAAACTTTTACCAGCATCAACTATCCTGTGAGTCACTGACAACTTTATCACTGCAATTTTTAGGGCTTACACTGGCCCCCTCGAGACCTCGGAAAGGTCAATTTGGTTTCCATCCGGAGAATGAGCTGTCTGTGGCTTTCACACTCTCACCTGCAACATTTTCTACATCTACCCTTTCTCCCTCCCCTTCGACACTCTCTCCCTCATCCACCGAATCATTAGATCAACTTTGGGACCAATTACCGTATTACAGCACACCTGAAACTTCTCCACTACCCATACCAATTACTGCAGATTCGTCGGACGACGAAGATATGCCTCAACCGATATTCTTTTATGGTGACGGGCGCTCTGATGACTTGGTGCCTGGCAACTACCTAAAGACTATTATTAATACCTTTAAAGAGACTTCAGCCACTTCCTTCAAGGTGCAGCGGCTTGAAAACGGTCTCGCCACCAACTCGGTAGCTGAACAGTGGTTTGACAACCTCCCTGCCCTAACAAAACTTGATTGGGACCTAGTTGAGGCTGCGTTCAAGGTATGCTGGCCAAAGGAGGTTCTTGTGGTGGAGATGACGGAGAAGAGAAGACGGAAGCTAAGAAGTGAGAAGTTGCTGAAGGTGGATATTGGGGCGACAGTAATGGCCAATGGAGTGGAGATGTCTGGTCAAGCTTGTTGGGCAGGCAAGATTCAGACCCTCGCTGCACAAGCTGATGACCCATCTGGCGCACTAATTCATTCGGTATGGAACGAAATGCCGCAGCTTATGAAAAAACTTGTCAAGAGTACATACCTGACTTGGCCTGAATTTACCCGGGCCATCAAAGATGTTAGCGAGGAGGATATTGAAACTGCCATAGCGGAAGAGGGGAGGATCATGGCGCTCGAGCAGGATGCAAAGGCACTTTGAGCACAGATCGCTCAACAATCCCCAACTGCGCCCCTTCGCGCTAGCTTCAGCGGGTTTAATATCAGCCATGAGAGCAACCCTGCGGGTGTTGCTGCTCCAGATGTGAACATCTTTCAAGGTGGCACAATGGGCAGTAATAATATCATGCGAGCATTCCAAACTCCCGCCAGAGGATGGGGAGGCTTCTCACACAGGGGACCACCTGTCTACCGTGCAAACCATCTGTGTCATGCTGATCTCAGTGCCAATACACTCAACATGTTGCACCATCCCAATACTCCACAAGGCCTTGCTGCTTACGCATTGCAGGTTACTGCCTGGAAGACCACCAACCCTATGAAATATAGTGGAGGTGATGAATTTGCCCCATACCCTCTTACTCCCGGCACAGAGGCTGTTGGCAAAGGGGAGTGCTTTGAATGTGGTCATCGGCACAGCCGAACGGGCCAACACACGGGGCCACTTGTGGACCCTGGTGAAACCCATTATTGGCGTGTTGCAAATCGCATCCTCCGTGACAGCCGTGCTGAGGCTAATGAGGTTTTGCCAGTTGATGTTCGCTTTGTAGCAGCCACTGACAGCTACCCGGGCCATTGGGTCTCTACCACGGACAACCAGGGAAATGGCAAAGGACTTGGGGCTTAGTTGAACGCCACCGAGTCCTAGAACCTAGAAGCGACGAAAGGAGTGCATTCCCCGAGGATTTGGTGGCTGTCCTTGGGGATGACAAAGTGCCCCACATAGACTTTTGCATGTATGAATTGGAATTTATATTTGAATACTGTGATGTGTTTACTGTGGGAGCAAGAAGTAGAACAGAGGATGCAGCATGAGCATTCATACATGAAGTATGCCTTGAAGGTTCCATGAAAATTCAGGTTTGTGTAACAGCGACATTTGATGATGGGGCACTAATCAATGTCATTGACACTGCAGTCTTTGAGACTATTCGAGACAAATTATCACCTCTCCAAATGTCCAAGCGAGTCTTACGGATGGCCAATGGAACCTTGGTCCCATCAGGAGGGACATGGATAGGTCGTGTCATTGTTGGAAATGTTTGTGCTGAGGGTGCCTTCGAAATCTTTCCAAGTGGGGGAGCTTGGGATATGCTCTTTGACAAGCCTATGTTACATGCATTTGATGCAACACACAAATATACAGGTGACACTGTCACACTGAACTCCAAGGACAAGTCTGAAACACTACAGAATTCAAACCTGGAGCCTGTACTTGCAGGAGCCAAGCGGTTACGCAAAACTAAAGTCGCAGTTGCGCAAGTTAGTAATCTGGGAGTGCGCTTTGGTGCATCTCCCTTGAGGCTCAGGCAAGTTCATGATTATTTTACTCATTGTACAACTGATAATGCACTTGCACCAATTGCAGAACTGGATGAAAGTGATGATACTGGAACTAGGCGCAGAGCAAAGAGACAGCTGAAGCGAAGAGTGCAACTCAAGAGGCGGCAGGCACAATATGCAAAGGCAGCTGCCTTGATGCTACTTTGGACAGAGCTGAGGCACACTGGTGCTGCAGACAGTCAGGTATTATGAAGGCATATTCGGCATACTCGAGGGACAAGAAGGAATCATGAGAAAAGAAGGCTTCATCATTGGCATAACTCACCCTGGGATTTTGGTGAGAAGAAATGTGGTGAGGCAGACCCAAAGGAAGATGATGGGGTTTGGGTAAATTCTGGGCCTAGCATGAGTGCTTGAGACCATTGGGCTACTGTGGAAGATTGTGCAGATAACGAGGCTGAAGGATTACAGAAAACTAAAGTCACAGTTGCATCAGCTAGCAACCTGGGAGCACATGACCATGCAACTCCCTTGAAGCCAAGTGCACAGGAGTCTGAAGATTTGTTCGTTGACAATGTGCATCAGGTCCTTGAGGATTTGGCACCAGGGACAGAACAGCCTGAGATTCCAATTCACATGGACCACTCTATTTTCACTCGGGCAACTAAACCGTTCAAGCCTGAATGTGTAGCAGAAATTCTCCGCCTGGTTGAAATTGGTGCAGACATATCATCTGAGGAGCGCCAGGCTGTTGAGGCGCTTATTCAGGATTTTACTGATGTCTATGCACTCTTGGTCAATGAAGTCATGCATATACCAGGTGCCACTCACCATTTGGAAATACCAGAGGATGCAAAATTCAATACCAAGATACGCCAGCGACCAATGTCCCCACCACAAACAGCATATTTCTCAAAGGCTTTGGATGTCATGCTGGAAGCTGGTGTCTGTGCACCTATAGCTGCAAAGGATGTTAAGTGTGTTTCACCAATCACACTAGCTGCAAAGGCCCATACATCAGCGGGAATGACAGTTGATGAGCTACGTCAATGTCTCAACCAGGAGTGTGATGGCATTGGCATTGCACCACCATTCATAGGGCCTCCTGGTGCCAAGCCACTTCCAGACGGATCATCCACATCAAAGGATCTACCAGAAAAATGGTGTGTGTGTACAAACTACATGAAGTTGAATGAGGTCACCCAAGTATTACAATTGCCACAGGGTGATATACGCACCAAGCAGCAGGCACTTAGTGGCCACCAATGGATATCAATATTTGATTTTGCAGCTGGATTTTATGCGGTTGAGATTGCTAAGGAGAGCCATCCATATACAGCATTCTATGTTGAAGGACGTGGCTATTTTGTCTATTGTCACATGCCATTTGGGCTGACTGGTGCACCTATTTGCTTCAATGAAGTCACTGCTTGGGCCCTACATGGCCTTGTGGGCACAATCATGCAGCTTTTTGTGGATGATGGTGCTATGGCAGGCAATGTCTTTGCAGATAAATTGGCCAACCTGCGGACATTCTTCACCTGTTGTCGGGAACAAAGCCTTTCAATTTTACCACAGAAGACAAAGCTTTTCATGTCAGAAGTCGTATTTGCAGGAGAACGTGTGGGTACTGAGGGAATCCAAGGAGACCTATCAAAGTTAACAGCAGTGGTGAACTGGGAGACACCCACAACAATCCAAAATCTTGAGGCCTTCCTTGGCTTGACAGGCTACTTCAGGCCTCTCATCAAAAACTATTCCTGGCTTGAAAAGCCACTTAAAGACCTGACAAACCTTCTTGAAGTTCCTAAGGGTGGTGGCAAACATTCATACAGGAATGCTGCGAGGGCCCATCATTTAGAGGAATACTGGACACCCACTCATGACAAGGCATTTGTTGTGCTCAAGATTGCACTGACAAGTGCACCTGTGGTCAAAGGTCCAAAGTATGATGGAACCCATTTCATTGTGACGACTGATGGTTGCAAAGATGGATTTGCTGGCATACTGTCTCAATGATTCGAATGGATGGATGCAAAAGGCAATTCACATACTAAGATACATCCCATCTCCTTCACATCAAAGCGGACCTCAGACTCAGAAACACACTATCAACCATATCTCCTTGAATTTTCTGCCCTAAAACATAGCCTCGACAAGTTTTCAGATGTTATTGGTGGGTATCCAGTTGAGATAGAGACTGATTGCCAGGCACTCAGAGATACCATCGTCAACAACAAACTGAATACAACTCATGCTCGTTGGTTGGATGGTATCATGGGACATCACATTGTGGACTGCCGCCATCGCCCAGGTAAACAAAACCAGGCAGCTGATGGTCTCAGCCGCCAGTTCACAGACACTCCAAGATGCAAGGGAGATGGCCATGAGTGGACAGTAGACCCAGCTTGGGCAGCTAACACAGGTTTGGTGCACGATATCTGGACAACACAGCTTGATGAAACCCAGAGTTTACTACGCACCAGATTTGCAAGCGAGCCTATTTTTCTTGAAGTCATTGATGCAATGTATAACATTGATCAGGGGCGACGTGTCTGTGATAAACGTCGTGCCCGCCATCAGATGCTTGGCTACCAGATTGATGATGGGCGTCTTTGGCGTATTGGTGATGGCAAGTCCACACATGCTCGACCTCGGCTAGAATGTGTAACACAGGAGGAAGCTAAAGAGTTAGCACGCTGTGAGCACAAGGAGAATGGCCACTTTGGGCGAGACTTGATCAAGATCGCATTGCTGGACTGAATCTGCAGCCCCTGTTTGGACAAGTCCATTCTGGCAGCAATTGTCGAGTGTGGGAGGTGTAAGGCATTTGGAGGCCAGCATCTTGCTGCATTGTTAGAACCTATCACTCGGTGTCACCCATGGGAGCTGTTAGTTGGTGATTATTTGTCAATACCAGTTGGGCGTGGTGGTTTCCACACTATTGGCCTCTTCATGGATGTGTATTCACAGAAAATATTTGGTTATAAATTCACAAGCTATGGAACCACCGCAACAACAATCGCCTCGCTGAACCGTATTTGGCAGACATACCGGATGCCAGAAGTCTTTATGGCAGATGGTGGATCTCATTTCACTGGGCATGCTGTGGGGGAATGGTGTCAGGAACACAGCTCTCGATATCAGCAGGTCACAGCATACTCACCGGGTCAATGGCCTTCTTGAAGGGACCAATGGCAAACTTCTGTCTCATCTCAAACGGCTCTGTGCCCCTGATCTCAGTGAAGATGGCTGGAAGTTAATCACCTCCTTTGATGATTTGCCAAGTAACCGGCCACTCCATTTCAACACTGCTATAGAACAGCTTAACCGCCGTATACTTCCAGCATTCAAGTTTTCTCCAGATGAACTTTGTTTGGGGATTGTTGTCAATACATCAGCAATGCCAGTTGAAATCAGTGCTGCAGAGCTTACAGAGGCTTCAATCAGCATCCAGAATAACTATGTTGTTCAACAAAACCTGGATGCATATTCTCACATTGTTGAGCATGCTAACAAATGGAAGGCAGCTTTTGATAAGCGGGTTCAAGCCTCAAGAGATGGTGTCATTGAATACAAGAAGGGGGATCTTGTACAGATCAGAGATTCAAAACTCAATCTGGGTCTTGCGACAGAATCTAAACTTCTACCTCGTTGGGGAGCTCCACATCGTGTTATTGATTGTATACGGAATGCATATCATCTGCAAACAATCCAAGGTCTTTCAGTTGCAGGGACAGTTAGTGCTAGACGTTTGCGCAGATTCATTCTGAGGGTGGGTACAGCATTGGCATTTGAACAGCTTGAATTAGAGGCAGGGCGTGTGGGTGTGCCGGATGAAGTAATGGAAGGTGAAGACTTTGAGGAGGATGTGGTGGATCAGGACGAGGGGGATGTTGAGGATGTGGAGTTAGGAGAATAAGAGACTGGTCACTCATTTCAGACTTCAGCCACCGGGTGCAAAATACGTGCCATATACCCCAGCTCTCTATTATCACCACTCATTTGCATTTTCTAATGTCTTGCCCTTCAACATCCACTCTTTATGCTGGCCAACAATGTTTGCTGTGTGAACGTTCGCTCCAGTCACTCTCATCCTCAACTGCATCCTTGCACCTTGCACTTGCTCGTCATTCCCCTATCGAAGTTGATCACTTTCCAACTGCCCCAACATATACTGCACCATTGCCATACCACATACCTACTATTACGATGTCGTTGAAGCATGCCCGCAGCACATACCCACTCTCTATCTTCAATGCTTCCGTCCCGATCTTGAGCCATTCCCCAACAACAAGTGATACGAGGTTATGGAAGCACCAGCTTTCTTGCTGGAGCATGGGTGCCTAGCATATGTTAAAGGCTATGGTGTGGTGCTCTTGCTGGAGAGAACTGTGGAGGTTACAAAGAGGTCCAAGGAGTGGAAGGTTTTCCAATGCTTCAAAGGAGGGGAAGTGATTGCCGAAATTGCTGCGCAAAAGAGATGGTGCAAAGTTTACAAGAGGCACCTAAGGCTGTTTGGAGTCTCTTTACCCTTTTCTCTTCCATTTTGAACCCACTTTACTTATCACCCTCATTTTTTCCATTGATAGCCATGTCACCTTTGATTGTGTTGTTTGCATCATCTTGTCTGTCCTTATTCTGTCTTTCCTTTGCCTTCTACTTTTCACCTAGGCAGTTTCCTCCCAATTTGTTTTCTTCTTGCATGTTTCCTCAGGTTTCCCTTACACCTGTGGCATTCAGTCATTAAAGTGCGGGGACCGCACTTTGAAGGGGTGGGGGGTACATGGACCAGTTCTACTGGTCTCGTGATAGGTGCCCACGGATCGGGTGTCAGAAGTATCCATACGTAGTCTGATGTACCACAGTTGTCTCGATCATCAGCAACCACGACGTTCCAACCTCTTAGCACTACTCCAGTGACAAACTCAAAGTTAATGAGGGAATTGACTTCTGTAGCAGATGACATGGCAGGGGTAAAAAAAGTGGGGTACATCCTTCCTGGCCTTTTAAGCTTTTTGTGATCCGCTGCGCACCCAAATTGGTATGCTTCTTTCTCAATTAGATCTACATCCCACTGTTCTGGTTCCATCAGAGATATGTGTTATGTCCATTCCAATCATAACATACACAACCAAATTCCTCCAAATTCCTAAGTAATTTCCTACCGCTCCCACTTTTACAGTAAAATTACAGGAAAACCTGTCAATACTGAGAAAACAGATTCAAAGTATGACACCATAAGCTTGATTTAATCAAAACAGAATAGATCTATGTAAATAGGACCTTGAAAGCTGTTTTTGGCAGCAACTTCCTAATGCATCTTGAATAAATAAATAAATATAGAAGAGGGGTGGGTACCCCCCTTAAAGATTTCACTAAATGAACATATCTAATTTTGGCACTCAATGTGCTCTAAATCTTATCAGCTATGATTCTGCCAGATCAAAACATTTTTGCAAGCTCATTTGCCCCAGCAATTTCACAATCTTGCAAAATAGCTGAAACAGATTCAAACTCCAACTGGCATCCGCTTTAATCAACATATCATATTTCTAGCTTATGGGAAGTCATCTAATGGGCTACTTGCACTTAAAATACTTGATTTGGTTTATTGTTTGCCACCTATTCTATTGCAAACTTTGAGTTTGCAATAGGATTTGCAGTGCTCCCAAATTTGATCACATACTTAACAAATGTGGACAGTTTTGTGTAGGTTTTGTGACCCACTCAAAAGGGTTCTTGTCTCCAGTGTGAGCAATATTGTGGTTGTGGATTTTCTGACAGTGGGCCCTGTACTAGGAGCTGGTGTAAGTCTTACTATGTATATATACTTATTATCTGCTTTCTGTAGTCTTATAGACTGTGTCCTGTTTTTTTGAATGTGGATCTTATCAGTTTGTAGCATGTCTGGCATAGAAATCTGGGAGGTGGGTCTGTCCATTGGAAAATACACACCAGTTGTATCATTCAAACTCAAGGGCTAGTAAGCCCCAATTAAAAATGTGATGTGAGGGCTCTAGACACATATTCAAGGCAGACATGTTTAAAATTAAAATGCAAATGCAATGCTCAGCCATACAAAAACTAGACAGATCTCATCCTGAGGAACTGTTATGGTTCTGTAGAATATTTGTATGTACAAATATTCTAATAGATCTATAAACTAAATTGGTGTTCTATGAAATACTTACCAATTTATGAGAAATGAGCTAGAACCTTAAGTGTAAATTCACAAATAATTCTGTAAGCACTTAGTGACCCTATTTAATGCTATGATTACTGAGTTCTCAAGTGAGCGAGTCTATCTGGTGAGAATTATAGGGTTCATGATCTAAGATAGAGTGAGTCAATACCTTAGATGCTCAAGCGTTATCTTACAAATATATTTTTAGGCACCTGGCAACCCAATGTAATGTAATAATTACTGAGTTCTTGAGAGAGTGAGTCTATCTGGTGAGAATTGTAGGGATCGTGATCTAAGATATAGTGAGTCAATACCTTAGATGCTCAAGTGTTTATTCCTAAGGAATTAATAGAGAGGTCACACCATGAGGTCTGAGAGCATCTAAGCAGTTGAAAGAAAGGTGGATTCAAACTCAGTGAAGCCACACTTTCCAGTGACTCTTACTTATACTAATACTCTACAATCTCAGACATTTACATGCTTTATTGGGATTAGTTTAAGTTCAAGTGAGGCCACAAGACACCTGAGACATAATTAGTTATTTCCTCTTGATGGAATTTGAATCCAACTGTGGAGAAGAAATGGATTGTTGTTATACTTTTGGGTGCTGAAAATAACCCAAGGTAGAATTAGATTCTGGAATTATTTATTTGATGTGAACAAAAGCATAAACCATATTCAGACTTTGTCCTGAAGATATAATCTAAATCCGTAAAATGCATCTGTATGCAGTAAATAAGTATTGTCCAAATTTGATTCCAGCAATTGTTTTGACACATGAACAAAAGCATTTCCTGTATTTAGATTATTTCCTGATGAAGAATCATTGCCCAGGGCCAAACAATGATTCCATTGTCAGGAAATAATCTAAATACAGGAAATGCTTTTGTTCGTGTGTCAAAACAATTGCTGGAATCAAATTTGGACAATACTTATTTACTGCATACAGATGCATTTTCCAGATTTAGATTATATCTTCCAGACAAAGTTTGAATATGGTTTATGCTTTTGTTCATGTCAAATAAATAATTCCAGAATCTAATTCTACCTTGGGTTATTTTCAGCACCCAAAAGTATAACAATAATCTATTTCTTCTCTGCGGTTGGATTTAAATTCCATCAAAAAAAAACCCCAATTGTGTCTCAGGTGTCTTGTGGCCTCGCTCGAACTTAAACTAATCCCAATAAAGCATGTAAATGTCCAAGATTGTAGAGTATTAGTATAATTAATATCCAATGATATTAATCATACATTTAAAATGTAAAAATCAAGTGTAAATACTATCCGAGACTTGAATCGCTAAGTGGCTGTGTCACCACATGAACTTAGAGTAAGTATTTGGAAATTATCTTTAACGTCTAGATATATCTTTGAAAGAAAATAATAATAAAACATCGGTTTGAAATAGTAAATGAGAATACTAAAAGAGGAATTTAAAAATATGCATATAATTTGGTAACAGGACCAATATTCCTAACAGGAACCCAATGCACTGGGTGGAACTTACACTAACACCTGGGACATAACAGCATTTGTCCCTTTGACAAAATTAGAATACTACCTCGAACAATAAATAGATTATTGTTATGCTTTTGCCTACTGGAGATAACCTAAGTGAGAATTAGATTCCGGAATTAATTATTTGAGGCAGACAAAAGAATAAGCCGTATTCAGAATTTATCCGGA